>CM055904.1:1205493-1210493 GCA_029582155.1 Panopea generosa | reverse complement strand
TTGAAAATCACCCACATTACCGTTAAATACGAGTTTCCCGAAATCTAGACAGATCTATTTTAAAATAGTATTACAAAAAATAAAGAAGAAAAAAAGCGAGAATTTTCAGCTGGACGCGTTACATATATATACTCAAATTCGAGTATAAATGGCTTTGCATTATCGAATTTATTAAAATGAGATAATCTGATGAGATAGATTGATTTGTTTAAAGCTCATATGCTCGTAAAGACAGTAAAAATAAAGCAAAGCCCATTTACCACCCGCCGCACTAACCTTCCGTTTGAAGATAAGCCAAAAATTAATATATTTTGAAGTGCGAATAAAAAAATGCATATTCACTGTAAATGACTTGATGGAGGGAGATTTCAGTTTAGTTTCTACCGTTTGTTTTTTATAGGACCTTGGTTAAATAATGTTTTACTGTATTGTAAAACAATAAAATTGCCTGGTTCACGCATTAATAGGTGTACCGTAATGACATTTACTATCCGCGTTTGATACAAGATTGTTTCAATGTCTAAGCAAAGCGATTACATGTTTTTCATGTCTTATCTCCCTTTATCGCTAAATTTATCAAGAGTGATCTCCCTTTTATCTAAAGTGCTCATTAAACTTCATTACTTTTCCCTCCTCCTCCCATCAATGCGCTGTGAAAAATGATTAAATACATTTTAATGTCCCATACCTACATTAACGGCTGTGCTGCATTCTTGAAATTTTAATTTAGAGTCGCTCTCAATGATAGCGTTTCCAAATCACGAATATTAAACACCCGATAACCGGAATATAAGCAGCTTTGTTGATATAGCTTATATTAAAATGAGATTTAGTAAAACGCCCTACCCCAGTATAACAAAAAAATATCATTATTACTATACTCGACACTTAGGTTTTATTTCTTCTTTGGTCGAGAGGTCCACGGGACTCTCTCAAGATGACTAACAACAAATCTCTAAAATTACTACCTCTCACCGCCGAGGTCGTGGGTTCAAGCTGAGATCGATACTGTTCAAAGGTTTTAGCTAGTTCCTCGTGTAAAAAGGTTCTACTTCGATGTATCTATCTGCCTCTGCCGTTTTCATCCTGCAACAGAACTTGGTGTGTGTCGAATAATGGAATTGGCGTGACACAACATCGAGATATAAATGATAAGCTGCTATACATTGAGGTGGAAATTAATAAATTGGTGACAGTTTCTTATATAAGTAAGTATTGGCTTTTATCACACGATGACTCGGAATCGCTATGGCGACGTATACTAGTACATCAAAATACCGATATACAGTAATACTATATATAATTTTGCACAACATATACCTATACATGCTCAGATAAAGTTTAAACTATTCCATACAAATCTTTGTTTTTTTATACGCTCAGCCATATCCTACAATAACACACACTTGTAATTGCACAGCACAGCACAGCACAGCACAGCACAGCACAGCACAGCACAGCACAGCACAGCACAGCACAGCACAGCACAGCACAGCACAGCACAGCACAGCACAGCACAGCACAGCACAGCACAGCACAGCACAGCACAGCACAGCACAGCACAGCACAGCACAGCACAGCACAGCACAGCACAGCACAGCACAGCACATCACAGCACAGCACAGCACAGCACAAGGAAATATGACACAGCACACAGCTCCAGACATAAAGACATAACGCAAAGTAACACACAGTAGAGATAAAATCACAATCACATAAACTGTGACAAGTTTCAGACATCAACACACGGCAGCAAGCAGCAACACACAACAGCGCACAGTAGAACACATCAGTGAACTGCAGCACACAGCAGCAAACAACAACGTACATAAACACACATTAACACACGTTAGCACACAGAAGCACACATAATTAGACAGAAGCACAGAAGCACACAGAAGCACAGAAGAAGACATCGACATTACAGAAGCAAACAGAAGCACACTGAAGCACACACAATCACACAGAAGCACATAGAAATTGTCATCAGCACACAGAGGAACACTGCAGCAGCAAAATGCAGCATAACAACACACGGTGGCAAACAGCAGCAAAAAAGCACCACAAAACAGCACATCGCGGCACACGGCACCAAATATCAACGAACAGCACCACAATACAGCACACCGCGGCACACGACAGCAAATATCTTCGAACAGCACCATACGACAGCAGGCCGCGGCACACGGCAACACAATTAATATATGCGAACAGCTACAAAAAACAACACACCACGGCACACGACACCACATATCAGCGAACAGCACCACAATACAGCACACCGCTGCATACGGCAACACATATCAGCGAACAGCACCACAA
The DNA here is from genome assembly GCA_029582155.1 of Panopea generosa. Lineage (NCBI taxonomy): Eukaryota > Metazoa > Mollusca > Bivalvia > Adapedonta > Hiatellidae > Panopea > Panopea generosa. Next base: position 1,208,171 of record CM055904.1, on the reverse strand, counting down.
TACAGCACACTGTGGCACACAGCAGCAAATATCAGCAAACACCACCACAATACAGCACACCGCGGCACACGGCAACAAATATCTGCGAACAGGTCCACAATACAGCACACTGCGGCACACAGCAGCAAATATCTGTGAACAGCACCACAAAACAGCACACCGCGGCACACGGCAATAAAAGATAGCAAACAGCAGCACAACGTAACATTTGACAGCACAAAACAGTATTTGACAGCAAACATAAAAAAACGGCAATTCAAGATAGCAAACAGCAGCACAGCGTAACATATGACAGCACTGAACAGTACTTGACAGCAAACATCAACAAACGGCAACACTAGACAGCAAATAGCAGCACAACGTAACATATGACAGCACTAAACTGTATTTGACAGCAAACATCAACAAACGGCAACACAAAATAGCAAACATCAACAAACGGCAACACAAGATAGCAAACATCAACAAACGGCAAAACACGATAGCAAATAGCAGCACAACGTAACATATGACAGCAATAAACAGTATTTGACAGCGAACATCAACAAACGGCAATACAAGCCAGCAAACAGCAGCACCACGTAACATATGGCAGCACTAAACAGTACTTGACAGCAAACATCAACAAACGGCAACACAAAATAACAAACATTAACAAACGGCAACGCAAGATAGCAAACATCAACAAACGGCAACACAAGTTAGCAAACAGCAGCACACAGTCACATTAAATGGTATTGAACACTATCACACAAAAGAACACAACAACATAAAGAGGCACGTCTCAGTACACAACAACATACAGTGGCACATATCAGTACACAGCAACACAACTGCAAACATCAGATAACAACAGCATACATAAGAACACAGTAGCATATAACAGCGAATAAACAGCACAACAACAGCGAACAACGGTAGTAGCACACGACAGCATACACCACGAACACGCAGCGGCACATGACATACATACTACAATGTAGCACAAAGCAGTACGTAACAACAAACAAAGATGAGCAAAAAAAACAAAACAACAGCAACGGTAACACACATTAGCGAACTGCAACGAAACAGTAGCGAAACAGCGGCACACAACACCACACAGCAAAAACACAAATCGGCGCATCACAACAAACAACAATAAAACAGTAGCACAAAACAGCAAACAGTAAATATTATTGAACAGGGACATGCAATAGTAAACATCAGCGAACAGCTGAAAACAGCAACGTTGTACAGAAGAAAACAAGCAAACAGTATAAAATAGCAAACAGTAAACAGTGTGTTGTCATTCAGATGGTTATTGAAGATAACTGGATATTTGTAGGTATCAAATGGCAATTGTTAGTGCAAGTATAATATGGTTATTTGCAGATAACACATATTGGTTTGTAGGTATGGAATTGTTATAATTTGTTAAACAAAGAACCATGATGGTTGTAGTTATTTGTAAGTATAAATGGTTATTTATTGGTATTATACTCGTTTGTATTTATAATTATAAATGGTAATATGTAGGCATAGATATGTATTTGTACGTATGAATAATGGTTATTTGTAGGCATAGATATGTAGTTGTAGGTATGAATAATGGCTATTTGAAAGCATACATTTTAGACATATATATGTTTTTGTAGGTATGAATAATGGCTATGTGTAGGCATATATATGTATTTGTAGGAATAGATATGTATTTGTAGGTATGAATAATGGCTATTTGAAAGCATACATTTGAAGGCATAGATATGTTTTTGTTGGTATGAATAATGGCTATTTGTAGGCATAGATATGTATTTGTAGGCATATATATGTAGATATAGATATGTATTTGTAGGTATGAATAAGGGCTATTTGAAAGCATACATTTGTAGGCATAGATATGTATTTGTATGTATGAATAATGGCTATTTGTAGACATAAATATGTATTTTTAGGTATGAATAATGGCTATTTGTAGGCATAGGTATGTATTTGTAGGTACGAAAAATGGTTATTTATAGGCATATATATGTATTTGTAGGTATGAATAATGGCTATTTTTAGGCATATATATGTATTTGGTGGCAAAGATATGTATTTATAGGTACACATAATGGCTATTTTTAGGCATATATATATTTGGTGGCATAGATATGTATTTGTAGGTACACATAATGGCTATTTATATGCATATATATATATATATATATATATGTATTTGTAGGCATATATATGCAGTTGTAGGCATAGATATGTATTTGTATGTATGAATAATGACTATTTGTAGACATATATATGTATTTGTAGGTACGAATAATGGTTATTTGTAGGCATATATATGTATTCGTAGGCATAGATATGTATTTGTAAGTACGAATTATGGCTATTTATAGGCATAAATATGTATTTGTATGTATGATTAATGGCTATTTGTAGGCAAAACAATATATTTGTAGGTATGACTAATGGCTATTTTAGGTATAGATATGTATTTGTAGGTATGAATAATGGCTATTTATAGGTATAGATATGTATTTGTAGGTATGAATAATGGCTATTTATAGACATAGATATGTATTGGTAGGTATGAATAATGGCTATTTATAGACATAGATATGCATTTGTAGGTATAAATAATGACAATTTATAGACATAAATATGTATTTGTAGGTATGACTAATGGCTATTTGTAGGCATAA
>CM055904.1:1040493-1200493 GCA_029582155.1 Panopea generosa | reverse complement strand
GTACGCATGTTTCTGTATCATAAGTTTAATTCACTATAAGTTGATATTTTTACATCGATGTTAAAAATGTTCTAACCACGCTCAAAGTTTCTTCTGTAGAACCAGTAGTAAGCATGCGCGTTTATAGTCTCGTGTTCACGTGCATGACATGCATGCCGTGACGGGGTGGGGGAGGGGGGGGGGGGGGGGGGTCGCACACACAATCATTCGATCCTGGACGTGGTTTCGGTATCCTACCACTAGGACACACGCTTTAGTTTTAAATTAATATTCTAAATTATTTGTAAATGATTTTCTTTCCTTACTTTTAATTAATATTTATTTATCAGTTAGCGTTTGTCAGTTAGCATTGATTGATTGTACTTTGTATCATGATAAGCTGTATATGCCGAAAGTCGAATTAAAATATATGTTCTGTTCTGTAAGGTGGGATTTATGCATAAAATTCCAAGATGGATGTCATGGTGATAGTTAAGAACTTATATAAACTATATGAATAATATCTATTAAATAAATACCATGGATAGGGTAGAATTACAGTAATAAGCGTATTTAAACGCTTTCTAAAATTAAAAGTTCATTTATACATGATAGATTATACACTTTCACACATACACTAGAATACAGCATAAACACGGACTTATAAAATGGCGGACTTATAGAACACTTTGAACATAACGATCTAAAAGAATATTCCGCGATTTTATTAAAAATAATATGTATACAATACATGTACATTATAAAGTTCATTTTCTTTTTAAACTTTTTTTTGCAAATATTACTAAACTTTATTTTAAAATAATATAACATGTTCGTGAACTACCCGTTTTTCAAATAGTATATAGAACTTACGGACTAGCCGCTTTTTTAATACTATAACATATCAACCAGCGAACCGTTGTAACTAACGAGCAGGGCATTTTAATATTGTAGCATGTGAAGTATCCGTTTTCATAAGATTTAAACTTATAAACTAACAGTTTAATTTTATAGTGTAACTTATGAATTGTTAACGCCTTTGATATTATAATATATGAACTAGCCATTTTTTTTAAATATGTTAATTTATTAAGTAATTGCTATTTATTTTAATATTTTAACTTATAACTTAAACAGTATCATTTTGTTTGATACACTATTATTAACTATTCGTTATTTTTTAAATATTTTAATTTGTTAATAAATTAGCTGCTTATTTGATACTAAACGATATGAACTAGCCGTTGTCTTGAGAATTAACTGAAAACTAACCGTTTTATTTGATATTATAACTGAAAAACTGGCCGTTTAATTTAATATTATAACTTACGAACTGATCGTTTAATTTGGTTTTACAACTTAAGAACTGGACATTTTATTTAATATTATAACTTACGAACTGGACATTTTATTTAACATTATAATTTTCGAACTGGCCGTTTTATCTAATATTATAACTGACGAACTGGACGTTTTATTTAATATTATAATTTTCGAACTGGCCGTTTTATTTAATATTATAACTGACGAACTGGACGTTTTATTTAATATTATAAGTTACCAACTGGCCGTTTTATTTAATATTATAACTAATGAACTGGCGGTTTTATTTAATATTATAACTTATGAACCGGCCGTTTATTAAGCTATAGTATATCTTATGAAGCAATTTTTGTTCTTTTAATATTATAACTTACACACACGCTCGTTTTTTATGTATGTCATATCTAATGTGTATTTGAACCTGGGAATTCTCCTTTCGATTTCAAATGGTGTCACATAGTCGTTGGTATCCAATTGTGTTTTTGTTTTAGAAATGAATAGATTACATAATATTGTTTTCATTAATTACCAAAAAATAAACAACAACTACTGTAACTCTTTTAACAAAAAAAAAGAAGAAGAAAAATGCAAATAAATAAAACAAAACAAAAATATAACACGTTTATAAGATTTAGCTATTCAAGTTTTGAGTTTATTTATTTTTGTGGCTGAACATCTAAATGTACAGAAATATAATTCAACGGCAACTTAGTAACACATTAGTTGAGATGATCTAAACAAGTTACACGTATCTTATCTAGCAATGTATGCATGTTGCACAATCACAAACACAGAGATAGTTTCCGTGTAAATTTAATGGATTGAAACTCCCTATCTGAGCTCCCGGGAGTAAGAAAGATTGGAACGAAAATGTATACTTCAGTATCGCAAAAAAAGTATTTAGATGGAAATCCAGAAACATACGTTTTGTTTAAAGTAATTATATGTCTTACTTAATGTGTTTTTTTTTTAAATTTGATTTTTTTCTTCTTTGTTTCTTCTTAAAATGATTTTATATGATACATTGTTACTATTTTTCAATTTTATTATTATTATTATTTTTATTATTGCTATGCATCAGTATGATTATTATTGTTATCATTATCATTATTATTATTATCATTATTATTATTATTATTATTATTATTATTATTATTATTGCTATGTTTCACTATTATTATTATTTTTGTTATCAATATTATTACATGTATTATTATTATTTTTATTATTATTATTATTATTATTATTATTATTATTATTATTATAATCAATATTATTATTATTATTATTTTTACTATTATTACTAGTGTCATCATCATCATCATCATCATCATCATCATCATCATCATCATCATCATCATCATCATCATTATCGCATCATCATTATCGCATCATCATCATCATCATCATCATCATCATCATCATCATCATCATCATCATCAGCATCACCATCATCATTATCATCATCATTATCATCATTATTATTATAACTATTATAATTATTATCATTATTATTATTATTATTATTAATATTATTATCATTATTATTATTATTGTTATTATTGTTATTATTGTTATTATTATTATTTATAAATTTGCCGATTTCAATAAATAAGTAATTGCGTATGTTGCCTTCAGTTGATTAAAATTAAAGCATAATAATTCAGGGCCTCTTGGCAGTTTGAATTAGTTGTCTTGGGGAAAACATAGTCTTCCACCTGTTTTTTCTTATTCTTTATTCTACTTTTCATTTATTATTAATGTTAATACTATTATGATCATCGTAATTAATATTATTGTTGTTGTTGGCGGTGGCGATGGCGTTGGCGGCGTCGATTGCATTGGCGTTGGCGATGGTTGTCGATGACGTTTGCGTTGGCGATGTCGTTGGCGTTGGTTGGCGTCGTCGATGGCGTTGGCGATGGTTGGCGTCGTCGATGGTGTTGTCGATGGCGTTGGCGATGGTTGGCGTCGTCGATGGTGTTGGCGATGGCGTTGGCGATGGTTGGCGTTGGCGATGGTTGGCGTTGTCGATGGCGTTAGCGATGGCGTCGTCGATGGTATTGGCGATGGCGTTGGCGATGGCTTGCGTCGTCGATGGCGTTAGCGATGGCGTCGTCGATGGCGTTGGCGATGGCTTCGTCGATGGCGTTTGCGATGGTTGGCGATGGCGATGGCGATGGTGTAGTCGCTGGCGTCGTCGTCGGCGTCCAACTAGTTTAATAAATTTAATAATAAATCAGCAGTCATGTAATATCCTTTATTAATTTGAGGAAGGGCCATTAAACACTAGCGTTAATGTCGAACAGGATAGTTTACAAGAACATGAAGATGAGACCTCCTCTGCCGAGCGGTCTCTGGCGCAGTTTATCACCGCTAAGATGCGGGTTCGAGCGTTCATCAATAAAATTTGATATGCCATATTTAATTTGCCATGCGTTGACAAGGGCATATAAATTCCATTGAAACTTAATATTTAAAAAAAACTACTTCTTAGAAAAGCGTCCAGATGATCATGATTTTAGACTGGCTCTAGAAAAAAATGTGCACATGAATTTACTGGTATTGATTAAAGAACATTTAAGTAACCAATCATAAAATATTTCAGTATTTTAAGTATCTAAGTTAAACATGAGAAAGTATTGGCGGAACAGAAGCCAGTATCTATACATGACGTATATATTTGTTATTTCTTCCAGCATTTGAGAGCAGTAACACAATATTATTACATAAAAAATATAATGTACATAAAAATGAACAATTCATGTCATACAATGGATGATTATTGGCAAATCGTTAAAAATGCGCCATATGCTGAAATATCAGTTCAGAAAAAGACCCGTTCAAACTTATCCTAACAGATATCCCGGCATTTAGCGAAGATACCCGTGCACATACAATTATATAAACATATAAAGGTATATAAAAATTCCTTATCCATTTATGGAGGCTATTTCACATATAATAAATATTAATTATATATCGTTTTACGAAAATTAAACATGTCCTGTTTACTCGCCTGCTTAGACTTTGAAAAGTATAGCTCGTTATGCTAAAATGCTGTTTACTCGAACTAGAAAGATTTGCTTCATTTTAAGCCACAAACCGTTAAATATATTGTGTTTTCCCCAAAGTTGATAAATAACTCCCTCCCAGTTCTGCCAAAACCAGCTCCACGGACTGTCTCACACACCATCAATTGATAGTTTACAAGTTATTTGTGTAAATATATGACGTATATTAAATGAATACGGTCTTTCAATTAAATGTATTTCGACGAGCGATCCTGACAACAAATCGGCGAATCACTCGGGGATATTTTCTCTGTGCCAATATTCACCGTGTCACGCCATTTGACAAATGACACGGAACGCACCAAAGTCAAACTTCGCCGCAAGAAATTGGCGAAAATTTAGGAGCAATTCTATAAATATCGCTTTGTTTATTTTTTCTATGTTATATTCACGATTTACCTTTATTTCATACCCAACAACGACGCTTGTTTACAGAGTATGAAACCCTTATCGAAGTTTATTTTCTCCCCCATTGTGGCAAACTTCAATTGAATTGACCTCTAAAAATTTGAAGGGGACTATTTTCTGCAGCGGAATGATTTATAACTTAATGACACCCTCGTGCCGGACGAATGACGGTCGTCAAGAGGCTACGGAATGGACGCGGTTATTGTAAATTATATTTTCAACATTTTACCAAAATTTAAGTCTACGACTTTGGTCGCGTTCAACGTTCCATAATAAAGCTTGTGGTCTCTTTATTTATCTATTTTCATGTTACTCTAATTTGAGTTGGTGTATACAGTCGTAATGGTGTACCGGTGGATAATGCCAGGGTGGCGAATTATTTCAACTGTTCTGAAAACGCCACTAGCCTTAATAAAATTTTGCTTAACAGCTTTCGTATAATCCCGCCGATTTTTTCCAACCGTTTCACCAACCGTTTCAATTCAATCGTCCAAATATATCAAAGACTTCGATCAACCGTTTCAATTCAATCGTCAAGATGTATCAAACACTTCGATCAACCGTTCAATTCAATCGTCCAGATATATCAAACACTTCGATCAACCGTTTCAATTCAATCGTTGACTTTTATCAAACACTTCGATCAACCGTTTCAATTCAATCGTCGAGATATATTAAACACTTCGACCAACCGTTTCAATTCAATCGTTGACTTTTATCAAACACTTCGACCAACCGTTTCAATTCAATCGTCTAGATATATTAAACCATTCGCTCAACCGTTTCAATTCAATTGTCCAGATACATAAAACACTTTGACCAACCGTTCCAATTCAATCTTCCAGATATATCAAACCCTTCGATAAAACATTTCGATCCAGTCGTCTAGATATATTGGATACATTTTCCGAACACTTCAACAACCCAGTGGTCTAATTACACGTGTCTCTGGGCATCAGTTCCAATTTTGAGGAGGGAGAAGTTACGAAAAAATATGTCAAAATATAAAGCTTTTATAAAAGAACTAGCCATTGGAGTTAATTGGAAACATATGGAGATATAATAAAGAAGATGAAGAGGAACGAGAAAAACAATGACAAAAACAGTAAATTGTGAAAGAGCAGAAGGATGGTGCATAATTTCATTGAATTAAACAACACGTTTGATGCATGTTCATCAAGACAAAGCCCGCGTGGTTCCAGCTAAGAATAGAATCACTTTCAATCTCTGCAGAGGGGTAGGAATCTTCCGAATGGGTGTCATGATCATTTTATCATTTTCGTTATGTTCACTATTTTGGTTAAATCATTAACCCCTGTTTTGTTCCAGGGAGCCACGTGACTGATGGTGTCATTGGAAGCGACAATTTGAATAATACGATAGAATTTGCTGAAGCTCTGCAGTTCTGCAGGTATCAAGGTTCTAGGTTCATTCTACATATTAATTTGTTGATATATTTGTAACTATATGTTAATTTGTTGTTTTTGTACACGTAGATTGAACCTTGAATCTTCCTTCCTGTCGGCGTTATACAACCTATAATGTGTTGGTACGCCTTAAAACCCAATTCATTCATTCATTTATCCAGACAAAATGAAATATGCAGACATATATGTATAAGCGAGAACTTTTTTCCCGTTATTATCCAATAATTCCATCCCTCGCGAATTCACAGATTTCGCTAAAATTTCAATTATGTCAGTCCAACGAAGGATTATAAATTTTATTTAAACTTTATGTGATATGTTTACCAAAAGTTACATGTTAGAAAGTTCACGTTTGTAATTCATTATGTATTTACTAATCTGTAATAGAAGGAAATAAGAGTTTGAATTGAATTGAATTATTTTTGGTATTTTTTGCGTATTCTGTTACAAAACTTTAGTAAACATAAACAATTTGTTACGTTCTTATCTGCTATGTTGTGGAGCGCATGGTCTAATGGTAGAGCACCGAATCCATGATCGGAGGGTCGGGGGTTCTATCCTCCGCCAAGGCTATGTGTGGTGTCCTTGAGCAATACATTTTTCCCCCAAATGGTTCTACACAGAAATACTTCGAGCCTGGTTTGCTTAGTTGTAATAACTAGTTTCACAATCGATGTAAAATAAATAAGATTAAACTAGGTTGTGTTTTAACAATGAAGCAGATAATGTATTAGGCCCTAATAAAAGTGTATTACTAAGATAAAGAAAGACAAAATTCAATCTAAGATATACATATACATATAGAGAGAACTTCATACATACTAAAATCATTTGGAATATCTCGGATCGATCATTAATCGCTCATCTCAATCAGCTAGTTAATATATAAGGTCAATTGTGAAATGGCCATAAAAATATCAAGTGTCCAGTCTGGAATACTTGTTGTACGAGGACGCATATGAAAATGTCAAGAAAGTAAACAAATAAACACTGTCAGTCAATATTTACCGGCGGTTTTATAATGGCATATTGAAATCTTGACCAGCTTTTATTAAAATGGTTGCTTTGTAGTGGGTCGCATCTTTGTAAAGTATAGACCAACAATAATTTATACTTGACCGGTGGTCATTTCTGTTTATACGTTAGAACATGTATAATTTACGAGTGAACATTCCCGTCTTTGTAATTGATGTAAACATGTAATTATTTACAAGGGTTGTATAATATACGAAATAATTTAATAAGTAAATGTCAATGTATTGCGTTGTTCTTTTAAAACTTATTTATTTTAAATCGATTTAGAAACAGAATCTTACAACTAAGACAAATCTTGCTCGACGTCTTCCTGGGTAAAATTAGTACTTAAGATATGCGAAAAAGGTGTCTTACTCAATGACGCCACATATAGCTGAGACGAGGATCGAACCAACGACCGAACGACCCTGTGTCCGATACTCTTCCACGGGACCATGGGCTGCATACATTACGTGGTGACTGAGACTGCTCGGGGACTAAGGGGGTGGGGAGGGGGAAGAGAAGATATGGAGGTTTGTACCGTTTTCAACACATTACAGGTTAAACATGGTATCCCTTTTAGCGAGTATGAAGACCTCCGAATGTAGTCTGAGTAGAATGACCATCAATCTAAAGTATTTTTTTTAATTTTTTTTTTATTTTTTTTTTATTTTCATCATCCAATACACGAAACATTACAATACATTTAAACAATCTCAATTTGCAGCATCGTCTCTTTCAACTCTTATACAGAATGACATGTATGTGATTTGTTTTATAAACTGTATTATGAAATTGTACATATAATGAGACATTTATAGACTACTAAAACCTGTATAGCGTTCATAGAGGTAACAAACATTATTTTTTCTACAGATAATATAATTTTTGGATTATATTATCTAAATAATGTATAACATTGGATGTTCACATATGGTTCTATATACTGTTAGTGTCAATATTGGAGGCAGCAAATCAATGTTTCAGTGTTGTTGTTTTTATCTCTAAAGTAATTAAGAATAAAATAGAAAAAGCACACACTAAAAGAACAGAGAAAAAAAAATCGTTTCTTTTTTTTTTTTTTTTTCTGATAAGGTTGCTATTTACATTTAGAAATTTTAACTTTGGAATTGTCAAATATAATTCACCGGGACACCCTCATAATACACACACAAAAAGCATAGAATTAAAAATCGTCTCCACAGAAGTTATTGGTATGTTACAGTTCTATCAGTGCACCGCTTTTATTTGTTTGTGCATGTATGTATGTATGTATGTATGTATGTATGTATGTATGTATGTATGTATAAGTATTTATTTACTCTCGCACTTTGAACTAGGTCATTTTGGCGAACCGGATAAGTTGATTATCAATTTGTTTGTGCACTGCTATTATTTTATTATCGGTATATTTTGGAATGGAATGATACATTTACATATTATTTACAAAATACAATAGCAAAACAAAATAAACATATTTAAGCAAGCATTGCAAGCAAATTGAATGTTCATGAAATATGATAAATACAATTATATCATTTTTTACGTTTTTAAAAGCAATCCTTTAAAAGTCTCTTTGATTAAAAAAAAAATAATAAAAAAAAATATATAATATACACACAATTAATCAAGAACAACAACAACAACAACAAAAATATAAATATGTTTAGTTATTAATATATGTGTGTACATTGAAGGCGGTGAATTATTTGTATCACTTGCGGTTCATTACCCAATATTATCTTCGGGACATATTCTGTTTGTAACCATTTAACACAATTGGTTGTAAAGCTTTTGACTGTAGTACAGTTTCTGATATTAACCGGTATACTATTCCAGATTAAAGTTACCGGTCTACAGTCAAATAACAGGAATTAAGCAATTTTGAAACGAATGATAACAAATTGATGGATGGTACTATTCATTCGAACAAGTGTCACACATTCGAAATGACGTTATATCTCATAAACGAACTATTGATATCATCTGTTTGAATGAGTAATATCACATTTTATGGTTAAATGACAAAACGGCGGCAGATACAGCTGAACATTACATTATTTTTACCAACGAGTTAAAAAAATAACGACAAATAAGTACGAAAGTGGTATTCAATTTAGTTTATACTAATTTATTTTAGCTCGATTGCGATGATATTCAGAGCTTATATGAACCGCTCTCGAGTCAGCTTCCTGGATCGAACCAATCCTGAGTGTTGTTCTATGAGATGCATCAGGTTTCGGACCCGCACCTCTGGCGTGAGCGGCCAACACTCTAACCATTACACTACCGCCCCGCTTTAGATTGTTTTTATCTCACATAACTCTAGTTATAATAAAATGGTACATAATTATATGGGCCCATCTCTATATCAAATCAGTTTTCCAAGATGCTATACATAACACCATGTGTATTTAAATGTCCATCAGTCCTTACCGGCCTGGGATCGAACCCGGACATGCAGAGTTGATAAAAACGAAATCGGACGCTAAAGATGTATAATAAATACATGAAAATTAATATGAAAATGAAAGATTAAAAATTTGAGGGGAAAATTAATTTATATTAAGTGCATGACCCAGTGGGTTATCAGTACCGCTTATCGCTTGATGGAGGATTGTTGTTTGTTTGCTGATGCTACCTTTGATATCAAGATAACACTCGACAATGACGTAAAAGATATCAGCCCGGTATAGGGTGAACAGACAGGTACACGGACACTTGGTAAATATACATGTTGATCAGGTATGTGGCATAATTAAAGGGATACAAGACAATTTTGATAAAATTTAACTTAACACTGAATATTGTTATTAAGTAAGTAAGTAAGTAAGTAAATAAGTAAGTAAGTAAGTAAGTAAGTAAGTAAGTAAGTAAGTAAGTAAGTAAGTAAGTAAGTAAGTAAGTAAGTAAGTAAGTAAGTAAGTAAGTAAGTAAGTAAGTAAGTAAGTAAGTAAGTAAGTAAGTAAGTAAGTAATAAGTAAGTAAGTAAGTAAGCAAGCAAGCAAGCAAGCAAGCAAGTAAGTAAGTAAGTAAGTAAGTAAGTAAGTAAGTAAGTAAGTAAGTAAGTAAGTAATAAGTAAGTAAGTAAGTAAGTAAGCAAGCAAGCAAGTAAGCAAGTAAGTAAGTAAGTAAGTAAGTAATTAGTAAGTAAGTAAGTAAGTAAGCAAGCAAGCAAGCAAGCAAGCAAGCAAGTAAGTAAGTAAGTAAGTAAGTAAGTAAGTAAGTAAGTAAGCAAGCAAGCAAGTAAGCAAGTAAGTAAGTAAGTAAGTAAGTAATAAGTAAGTAAGTAAGTAAGTAAGTTAGTAAGTAAGTAAGCAAGCAAGCAAGTAAGTGAGTAGGTAAATCTTTTATTAAAGTGACACGTGCAATCAATAAAAATCATATAAACAATAAATGAGAATGTAGCACTCAGCCCGATGGGCCTATAAGTCACTATCGATAACACAAAGTATCACATTTAAAACATGCTATAATCAGTTATGGCGATATCAAATTCAAATAAATATACAAAATGGATATACTTTAACATATAAATATGTCTTTTTAGTAAATAATACTGAATAAATGAATGTAATAATGAAATTTTGTTAGCTGAGTTTCTTCTTTTTAGGAACGCTTTGGTTAAAAACTTTCCTTTGATCACTAAGTATGATGTGTTTAAAGTTGTTATTGTTGTGTTTCTTTGCTAGTGTGTGTGCTGTTGTTAATATTAAGAATAGAAGGTGCGTGTTATTTCTTTGCGATGTGTTTTGTGTGTTTTGTTTGTGATTTATTCATTATGACAAATGTCAATAACCATGTTATTTACAAAACTTCACGTCTTCATTTCCCCATATCAACTTGGTTATTAAACTTACAACATGGACGCGATACGCGTATATATGCTTCATAAATTGTGCGTTTCGATCGCCCTAACGGTACATTCTGGTTATAAATCGTCCACCCTTATCTCAAATGGGCAGTTGCATGGGCTGTTCCTAAATTGGATAATAATTGATGACAGACAGGTCACATGACAAGGAATTACCGTGTCGGAGTAAATCTTTTAACCACTTAAAACCGAAAATTAAGTTCTCACTGCTTGCGAATCGAGTTTCAGCCTCAGTTTACCCCCTTATCTTAACTTTGAAAAAATCGGAAAATACCCTTTCTCTCAAACAACACGATCTAAACTTCCATCAGCGTAAAAGTAATTTATTAAATTTCTGCGCATCACAAGCTCCGCCCCCATGTGACGTCATAACAATGGCGGGTACAGGTAAACAGTACTTTTATCATCAAACAAGTTAAATCTTTGATAGCGTGCGTTACGATGAGGATATCAAATCAAAGTTTTCTGGTTTCAAGTGACCCTCAGAGAAACATGTGATAAAACCAACCAGTCCATTCATAGAAAAGAAGATAGTGAATTAAGATAGAGGAAGGAGCTTGTGTTACTGAAACGGGGTTTGTATCTTTTTGTGTCTTTTCCTATCTTCATCTATCTTTGTTTCCCTAATTGTTAGGAGATCTGTATTTAAATCTTCCTCTACTTTTGACTGTTCTGGTTTTATCATGCTTTTATCATGTAAACTCTGTTTTATGATACAGAGGCGAAAATCCGACGATATGCACTGATATGCCACGATATGGCTTGATTGCCGGCGATAATAGGCCCTGCGGCCGCAGATTGTAACCAAAAGTCAAAACAAAATAAAAATCATCGCTACATTTTAAGATGTTTAGTTAATGAAATGTTACCGGCTTTGTGGGATTTTATTATCACTACGTTTGACTTGAGTTAATGATGTTAATAAGATTATTTTCCGTTTAGTGTTCGTTCTTGCATTCGGATTTTAATGTTAATTACGTTCATTAGGAATTGATGCGGCGTTCGTCAGGTGTTGCGTTAATTAATGATGTTCACTAACTGCTCTGCGTTATATTAATGGCGTTGCAATTCGACCATGGACTCCATTGAGGACTTAGGATACGGGGCAAGACATGGCTGCGACTAGAGGACTGTTGTTTAATAGTGTCCAAGTACATTTTTGATAACGAGTAAAAAACTAACACACAGTGATACATGATTTATCTAATATGCCTGTACAAGTGTGTTATTCAATTATAATATTTAATGGAATGGGAAATGGTGACGCGTTTGACGTACATACATACATGTATAAATATGTGTAGAAAATGTCACATGCCCCAAAACAATGTGAACTCTAGGAGATAAATGGGTAACACATGCGTATAACTTAAATGTGGGTTTCAGAAATATTATTTTGATTTAAGTTAAAAAAATAGGTTTAGAAAATTTAGACAATTGCAAATTTGGATGTTAAAATATTTGGATTACTTAAACAAAGGCGGTACGGCATAAACGAATGGTGAGTGTATATTGTATATTAAGTTGTGACAGAACAAGCAACAAAATAATCTGAACCGACACTTCTTTATTTTGTTACTTAAGTTAAGTTATCTAAATGTTCTGCATTTCATTTGTGATAGAATAATGTCACACACATTTATATTTAGCTAATACAATAACTCAAATACACCGATTACCAGTATCCAAACACATACCGTAATGTATTGCCACGGATTGCTTACTCTCCTCACTTGCCAAACTAGATTTCAAATAGAAACAAAGAAACCGGTTATTACAGAGAGTGGAATGTCCTCATATCTCAAAAGTATGTGTTGAAATTCACTCCGCTACCAGTTACATTATAGAGCAGCTCGGAGGTTATTATTATTTTTATTTAAAAACAAAACATAACGTGCGGCTCGCTGTTGTAAATTTAATATTCATGGTCTGTCTTTCGATATTCAACATGAACCCCAACATTCTTTGTCTTCAGTATTGAAGAGAGAGCTACATAAAAATATCGAAAGACGAATAATGAATATCGAAGTTCTAACTAAGTTTGTGTGTACATGTATATACAAGTGTGTGTATATGTGTGTACAAGTTTGTGTATATGTGTGTGCAAGTTTGTGTATATGTGTGTACAAGTTTGTGTATATGTTTGTATAAGTTTGTGTATATGTGAGTGCGCAGCCATTTCCCTATGCCATCTTCATCATTCAATATATATAAAGGTAGTTTATGTATTTTGTATGTATCACCTTTATACAATTCTAATACACAGCCTACAGGGATAACATTACTTTCTTCACTAAGTCTTGTCAGGTTGTTTTTTTACAAAGATTCCAACAGAAATACGATACTAGTATCTGTCTTAGAAATCAGGAAATTATGTTAAGTTTTTTTTTTATGAATTAAAGTTGTTTCTCGGGGAATTATTTTTGATAATCTCACTTTTAAAACTGTCATAACACGAATTGTCACAGTATTCTCACTGTTTTCAATCTCAAAACAATAATTGTTCAGTTAAATATCAATTAAATTTTACTCGTGAACACTCAAATTGACATGCTGGCCAATCCAGTCACGCCCTTACAGCGAACCCATATGCTTATTCACAGAGACCAACACTTACTCCCGTATACGATGGAGATGGCGTAATTCAGTCAGTTTTGTTCATCAACATATTTAAGTAAATAATTAAAATCTTAAAAAAAAACAGTCATTTAGACAGGTTTCAGTGCAACTGCACAAAGTTTAAATGACATTAATTAAAGTATGAAGTAAAACATTATATTAAGATTTTAAGTAAACCTTTAAAATGTCGGTAAGGTAGACAGACAATGATGATGTACGGGGAATATAACCGGGACTATTTCTTGTGTAAGTAAGTGCTTCATAAATCACACAACACCACATGTGTCCCCGCATTTTGAAGTCAATATACAGTAATAAATACTTGAACAGCAAATATCAAAAGTCGTTTTTAAACAAAGTTCAGAACCTCCTAAAACCTCAAGCTGCACATTTTCCTCAGCCAATTGGAAGTATGTCCCCTAATTGTATCCGTCATTTCCATTTTATTATCATTCTGTTTACTGAAGGTCGCCTTTAAAATTTCAAATATTAATAAAAGCAGAATTGACACGAAATAAAATCATGCTTTTATAGTCTCTTTATTTATGGTCGGTTTAGTTTACATATTCTGGCAGACGACTTGTCAAACACAAACGGCGCGGTTTGTAAGCTGTTTAATCTACCCACACGGGATCTTAATAAGGGATTTCATTAAAGTCATAGTTTTATGATCCTTTAGTTTATTTCTTAAAATACAACTTACCATAATAATGATAAATTTGTGTATATACATATGTATACTTATAGCAAAACAATACTTTAATATCTTAAATTCGTTCGTTCGTTCCTTCGTTCGTTCGTTCGTTCGTTCGTTCGTTCGTTCGTTCGTTCGTTCGTTCGTTCGTTCGTTTGTTCTTGGTACGTTCGTTCTTGGTTGGTTGGTTGGTTGTTTGTTTGTTTGTTTGGTTGTTTGGTTGTTTGGTTGGTTGGTTGGTTGGTTGGTTGGTTGGTTGGTTGGTTGGTTGGTTGGTTGGTTGGTTGGTTGGTTGGTTGGTTGGTTCGTTCGTTCGTTCGTTCGTTCGTTGGTTCGTTCGTTCATTTATTCATTCATAAAACATATTTCTGCCTATGATTTAATATTCATGTGTATATGGACCGCGAGACCTATAGTTGGTTTCAAGGAAACATAATATTTTATTTCATCTGGTGGGCGGGTAGCCCTACGTGACTGAGTGGTCTAAGGTGCCGTCTCAAGATCACTTACCTCTCACAGCTAAGGTTCTAGACTCGAGTCCCGTTTGGTTCAAACACTTTATCTCAGAAAGTTTGCAAGTTACTTACGGAAGTACGGTGGTTCTACTCAGATTCATTCTGAGGTCTTCTTCCACCAATAAAACAGGATATGGCATATATAAACTGAAATGTGTTGTTTCCTTTAAAACCATTTCATCGAGTGAGCATTACGGTGGATTGTTCGCGCCACGCATGGCAATCTGAGAAATTAAATTGAATGACATATCACGAAAAAAAAAAATAATATAATTTTATAATTTCACTACCTTTAGAAATAGTGAGATTACCAAAAAAAAAAAAAAAAAAAAACTCAGAAAAATGTTAATGATAAATAAAGAAACATACAATAGAAAAAGAATATTTATATCTTCTTAAAAAATGTTTTCATTTGAAAAAATGTGATATTTTTTAAAAAAAAATTGAAGTCACATATGAATCCTTTTTAGTACATGTTTTTATGCGGCGCGCAGGAAAAGGTGTCACGACTTTTAATGCTTATCAGCCATTTGACTCCGCAAGTCAATATTACACCAAAGTGCAAGCAAAATTAATAATGAAAATCCTCTAAACTCTAATTGTTCCAATATGTACCTGCTGTTTGCTTAGTAACCGAAATTAGGTCGTTACCCCTCAAAATTCCTTATTCTGTTAAGACTACTAAATCCTTTATCTAGCGAATAGTTCGTATAAATCAAACAAGGGTTTTATTGGCTTCATTTATGGCCCCTAATTCACTGCCTAATGCTTTCCAAGATAAGGGTCAGCAGGTAATCAGAAAATCTCAAAATCTGCTTATATTTATCTGCTTAGAGAAGGTATACAAACAAAGATGGTAAATGTTACAATAACATACTAACACGACAGCCCGTTTGTATCTATTATATCATCAAACTTGTTCTTAAGCAATACTGTATACTTCCGCTGAACTGTACGTTTTGGGAGAAAAATAAAATTAAAGATTTTCTTTTAATTTATAAAAAAATATATTTGATTTAACCATTTTACAACTTTATGCTTTTGCCAGATATATATAAAATTTATACTTTATTAATTCTATTCTTTTAAGTTCGGGCATCGATATTATCAACATATAAAAGTAAAACAATTAATAATATGATTTTTAACAAATTAGTTCAGCTTCCAGCGGATCACGAGTTTAGACTGGCTCCAATACAGTTGCTTATTATTTTATTACATGTGCCGCATAATAGATATATAACCTGTCAACACGTTCGAAACACAATTTAGAATTGAGTTTTTAGATAGTTCAGTAAAATTTAAGAATTGTTAGCGTATATCTGTATAATTACCAAGAGTGCATCACTTGAAGTTATATATATATTTGTATGCAATATTTGGAAATAGAAATTTATTTCAAAAGTGCCTCTCCGCCACGGTCGTACTTCGCTACTGAGACATGACGGTGTGTGGTGGGGTATCATCTCAGATTTCTATCTATCCCAGGATGCACAATACTTAGTTCCATTAACCTATTATTATCATTATCATTATCAATTATCATTATCATTATTATCATTATCATTATCATTATCATTATCATTATCATCATTATCATTACCATTATCATTATCATTATCATTATCATTATCATTATCATTATCATTATCATCATTATCATTATCATGATACATTTGTAATACATTTTCAGCGAGTTAGTGGTAGTAGCTTATATAATATTTCATTTTTCGTTATAAAATATACATTTATAACGTTATAAGTATACAACTTTCAGTAAAAAAATCCTGAAGCGATAATGTTTTCATTCATTATACAGACGACAACTGTGTATCTAGCCAACAGATGCCACAAAACAAATTTAAGTGATTTTCAAATTCTAATTAGTAACAATTTGAACTTTTATTACTGAATAATGAATAAGTGGGGGAAAACTGCTTGATTCTTTTAATGATCGAGATGCCCAAATTGTTGATATTGTTATTTGTTGTTATTGTAGCTGTTGGTAAATAGGTGACCATAATGCATCGAAACTTACAACGCCGAGTTTAAGTTTGCAATTAGGCATTCGAATCAACGCTCAATCATTTCCGTTATATTTCGAAATTAGGCGGAAATTACCGAGCGTTGCTCCGATAATATGAGTAAGTAGTGATCATCTTAAACACTTGCTTTTCTACAAGACCGAAGTATTGTCATTTTGCAAATACAACATGAGTTTGAAACAGGAAGTAAGATAAAAGAAAATACACGCATAAAAAAATTTAAGCAGAAATGTACATGAAACCAGATATAAACATTAATATGTTGGAACACTGTTAGAATTTATTGAAAGCGCCGAGATGGTCCAATTGTTTGTTTCAGCCTACCAAAAACTTTATCAGAATACCGTTACATTGCATTTTTTAAAAGAAAAAAAAAACATCTATTCATTTGTCTTTTTGAAAACAAGCGCCGACGTGGACCAAAATTACCCAAGTGAGCTCCAAACTAGGCATTTGGAAAACGTTCGACAATGTCAGGCCATTCCGGTCATTTCCGACTTATCTCGAACATAGATCAAATAACAATCCTCTTTCCGATTTCCGGCTAAACCGACTGGACAGACTTCTATAATGACATCTGCTGTCTCGTGTACCAAGTGGATGGACGCATTTCACTTATAAAATTATTATATCAAATATTGCAGGTGAAATTCAGAATAGATGAACGAGGAATTGATAATTAAATGTCAGCAGAGATATGGTGACGTCACGTTATTTAAAATTCAACCGTGTTAAATGTCACAATTGATTATTTAGCTCTTCACCTGTCCGGCGCATCTCAACTTGATAAAAGTTTCGATGCGTCTACTTTTAAACAAAAACAAAAGTTGGTGTACTTTTACAGGCATCTGCATCGCCGTGATAAAGGAACAATAAAGATAAATGGACGATTAATGTCTGTCTACATGGCATATACGTCCATCAGCTATGTGCCTTTGTAATGGCTTCTTGTTAAAATATTTATTTATTTATGTCAGTTCTCATCAAATTACATATCATAAAATACATACAAACTGAAAGTCTGCATAACTTGTTCGAAATTTATTTCTTTAACATCGAATGTGAAACAAGTTTTTGCAACTTAAATAATTTCTTGGATAGAACCGATACTTAGCATACAGTACTCATTATAAATCCATGCTGGCTCCCTGGCACTACGATCCTCCGGTTCCGGGCCTAATGCTCTTGGCCACTCGTTCCACAAAGATTACAAAAATATACATTTGCATTCAATGTAAGATTATAAGAGAATATCACAGCTGTAATTGTGTATACGGTCTCCATGTACCAAATAAGCACGAACTAATGTTCCAATATATGTATACACAGTAAGCAAGAAAACCAATACAATATAATCGGCATTACTTTTTAATATGTTTTGTCTGTACAAGACAGAGCCACTACCGTCGTTACGATATGCCGCATAACTAAAACATAAATTTTATGTAGATAGAGTACTAAAGATATGAGCAATTACTCGAGGTTCTCTCTAATATGACGAGTACACATGACTTTGGAAAAAAACACAAAATAACATCACCACTGTATTGTAAGATAGGTTTAAAAATTTTAACTGCCAAATTTTAAAAAAAAAACGAAATATGAAGTGCAGATAAAATAATGGTCATTTGTCAATTTAATATCTTAGTAATTAGAAAAACGTCAGAATCACCTATGGAATGAAGTCAAACGTTGACGAACGCGTCGGACGTGCAGATAGTCGACGTCACTTACTTATTTATATATAAGAATAGTTATATCTTACGGAGAAGACACTTTATCAATCAATCTTAAGTATTGCATGTACAGGAGCAAGTGTTCGAACATATGATCGTCCTCCGTGGCCGAGTGGTCTAAGGCGCCGTCTCAAGTTCACTTACCTCCTACCACTGAGGCTGTAGGTTCGATTCCCGCCCGCTCCAAAAACTTGATGTGAGAAAGTTTACCTGTTGCTTGTGGAGGGACGATGATTCTACATAGATTCATTCTGAGGTCATCTTCCTCCAGTAAAACGCAAAACCCAATTCAAATAGATATATGTTATTATAATACTAATATAACTTAATAGCGTAATGATAATTTGCCTGTTTCTATATCAACGATTGACTACCACCAAAATAACGCTGTTGTTTTCATTTCTCAAGTTTTTTTTTTATAAAATGAATGGAATAAATTGAATTCCGACACATCCTTCAGTGAGATATCTGCGAAGCTATTGCAATAAATCAAAAATACGATATCATTGGTGCATTTTGCGTGCATGCCAGTATCTCACGTTCGAAATTTGATATCTGAAAGAGAAAAAATATAACGCGTGATATTATTTTTCATAAAATTCTTATAATTTTGACGAACATTTTAATTCAACCTAGACAAATCTTATGATATCATTTAAAGTGTTCAGGCAAACGCCGTCATGCAAGATGACGCAAGAACATGCGAAACGACGCGTTGACGCTGTATGCTCCGAGACATTGCGGATGACCACACATTTTGATACAAAAACAAACGGTTTCGAAATAAAAGCAAACATATCAGGCTGGCTTCTAATCACATAAAACTGCAATTTATACAAGTTGTCGTTGGGAGAATATTACAGGAATTTACATTCAAGTTATAATTTAATTGCCATAGAAACACATTTTACAGCACTTATAATGCATATAAATTTCAGGCAATATGGTCTGGCCACACGTTCTCGCAACATTAGATATGGCCAATTCCCTTGTGTACGTTCTAATGCACCATGCAGTTACGTATGAATGCGTTTATTTTTCAAGTTCTGCTTTCGATTTGTTTGTGTATGTACTATATATAAAAACCACCTCAAGGCATGTTAACTCTCCGTTGGTTCCTGTAAGTGTCGTTCTGTAGAAATTATTTATTAGAAAAACAATAAAGTGATCTTCCTTTATTAATTAAATACCTTGAAAGCATATATTTGTATAATAATCGTATTATTAATTCGTTTTAACTGATTTATTTAGCTCGATTTTGAGACAATCTCAGAACTTCTATTTAATCACAGTTTTGATTGCTGTCAGAGTAAAATCTGGCCAATCCCTGGATCGAACCCATGACATCCTGTGTGAGCGGCCACCCCCCCCCCCCCCCCCCCCCCCCCCCTACTACACTACTTCATCTCCATCGTTTTAACTTCCGTGGTTATCGGCAGCTATTTATAGTTCATTTGTGTTGTATTTGTTTAAGCAATCTCATGCGAATTAGCACTTAACCAAATCTATTTATCGTGAAGTGCATACCACATAATTGGTGTTAGGAGCGAACGTGCATTCTACATGCATTACACGTCACCTAGAAGAAAGTTACACGTATACATATCCGGCATTGTATAAGATACGAAAACGGTTTATAATAAATCATTTGATCTGCGGTTTCACGAAAATGCAGATTTTGTTATATACAGTTATATGTATGTTAAAACTAAAACAAACAACTACACGGGGTCAAGGACTTGTATTATCTCTATATAATTCCATGACGGGGTTAACAGTTAGAGTTAGAAGTTTTTCATTTTTCGATATTTAAGTGAGTGATTCTTCAATAATGACTCTTCCATATTGGAGACTGAGGTGGTTACTTTCGGGTTTCATGTAGAATATCGAAACACGGAACATGAAAATAAATCTATCTTCAGATTGCTACCGAACGTGCACATAGAAATCTATCTTCAGATTGCCACCGAACGTGCACATAGACGGATAAATATATCTTCAGATTGCCAACGAACGTGCACATAGACGGATAAATATATCGTCAGATTGCCGCCGAACGTGCACATAGAAGTATTAATATATCGTGCCGCCGAACGCGCACATAGACGGATAAATATATTGTCAAATTGCCGCCGAACGTGCATTTAGCCGGATAAAGGATTTTTACTAAAAATAAGGGGGTTCCAATGTTGATTTTTTTTAAATTTCAGAATAGGTTCTCAGATCCCAGGGGATGGAGTCCAAGTACCGATATATGTCCATGTAATGGGATCACTTTCAATTTTAAGAAATCTCAGAGTGACCTCCATCTGTTTCTCTCTAGAATCGTCTGCGATTTAGACCGCAATCTCGGTTGCTTCATTTAAAATGGGACATTAAAACTGCCTAAAGATACCATTCCCATTAACTTTATTTGTTTATTTGTTTATCTGTTACCCCGAAAACTAAATGTGTGCGGTAGTCTGTTATAAAAATAAATTATTGAAAGAGAAAAAAACAACAAATATATTTGGAAATTGTGTGTACGTTTGTTTTAATTTTGAAGAGGCACAAACTTTGTAACCCCAAAACCAAAAGTCACAATGACTTACATTGAAATTACCATTCAAATTCCATTGAAAACGGAAACTCATTTTAAAGATGAATTTTTAAGATAAATGACGAAAGATATCTCGTTATTGGACAAATAGAATCTCTCATGAGTCGCAGGGACACACCTTTTCATTGTGTCATGTGTTTCCTAATTGTGTTACAAGAGATTGGAATAGCTTGATAGCATGATTTCATATTTATCCTATTTAAGTCAATGTAAAAAAGTGTGACTTTTCGAACTGAGGGCGAGGCTCTAAACAGCAATGTAACTTTTTCATTTGTTATGTTATTCATACAAAAATAGCATTTTCTTTTGTACACGATCTACTTCTAGTTGTTAAGTTTGCTATTTCAAGTTTTAAGTTATGCTTACAAGATGGTGGGTGACCAATTAGAAATTTGGCTCAGTGTATATGCTCAGTGTATACACATACGTCCTAGCTGTCAAAGCCAGAAATATACTAAAGTCTGGATTAAATGTTTTATGACGTCATTGAAAAACTCGGAAAATAAACGGTCTCCGAAATTGACTCCGCCCACTAGACACGATACCCGTTCGAAAATGTGTGATTGTACGAGATATGGCGAGATAGTACGAGATGTAAGAAGATATAAGGATAATGATAATGCTGGTTATTGTCATATGATAATGTTGGCGGATACGAGGCTACCAGTTGTTCGGCCACGATTGTAGGGTGATAAGTGTACAACGCGACAATCACAATTCAATAATTTGGAGTATATCGTAATATCGTCGGAGTTTGACAATTTCACAACTATCTATCTATATTCAGAGATACCATAACCGGTTTTATCTTAAAAGAAATCAATTAAAGTAGGTTTGTGTTTTATTTTTGTTTTCTTTAATAGTCTTATTTTTCAAACATGTTACTGTTTCTGTTATTGTCGTTGATAATTCTTATTCATAATTGTCATTTTCTTTTCTCTTTTAGCAATTTGGAATTTGTGCAATTTCCCCCCCACGGACTTTGCAGTCAACTTGCAGAATTTATACAAGCATATATAAAACAAAGCCAGTGATTATATTCTTTGAAAATTGGAAAAATAACGATACGAAACCCTCGTTTGTGAAGGTTTAACCGGAAGCTGCGTGAATGGAGCTTCATGGCATTGTCTGATGTATCTTGGCAACACAACACATCATCACATGCATCGTTAAAATCTCGCGAGGAAGAATTTCATTCATTGAGCGTTCGTTCAGGTACAGCAGACGAAAACAAAGTCCCGAGTCGGGCAATGCAGCCTGGCTTGAAGTTTCAAGAGAACAGCTCTTTGTTGCAAGGAGAAGACGTCGAAGTTTTTTTCAAGACTCTCGAAGAACCTGAAATTGAGAAGCAAGGATTAACAGGGCTTCGATACGACCAGGATAGTATTAATAGATCCGTGAAAAGAGATATAAGCTCTGATATTGATAGTTCAAACGTTTCAAGTTCTCAAAACAGAATGTTTCAGAATTCAATGCATACCATGTCTGTGCCCGGGTCGGCCCCCACGTACCATGATGCCCCGGGTGTGGGGACAGGACCGATTACGTCAATGCATTCTGGAGTTAACCCAGTATACGTACCAACTACACGGGCCGTCCTACCACCTATGCACTATATGACCAATGGAGCTCCACAAGGGGTGTCGAGTCCGAACTCTCCAGCCATGTGGCAAATGAACTCTGATCCCTCATACAGTTCTTCTGCGCAGCACTCATCCGTTAGTCCAAGATTCGCGTTTGCACCATCTCCAAGTTCACCTATATCAACACCAACCGGAAGAGCGGACAGTAGTTTTGCGACGCCGTTGGCGCGTCCATCCGGTATTAGTCCATATCATACATACATGGCAACGCCGGATATATCTCCATGGAATTTCCAGATGGCGATTCAACAGGGGCTGAGGCAGACAGGACCAGGTAAACTTTAAATTTTCCGAGTTTCAATAAATAAGTTATTGCGTACGTCTTCAATTGATTAAAATTATAGCATAATGTTTCAGGGCCTCTTGGCAGTTTGAATAAGTTCTCTTGAGAAAACAGTATTTCACCAGCTTTTTTCTTATTCTTTATTATTATTTCTTTTATTATTATTATCATTATTATTATTATTATTATTATTATTATTATTTATTGTCATTATTATTACTATTTTTATTATTATTATTATTATTATTATATTTATTATTATTATTATTATTATTATTATTATTATTATTATTATTATTATTATTATTATTATTATTATTATTATAATATAATTATTATTATTACTATCGTTTTTTATATCATTATTATAATTATTATTATCATTATTAATATCATTATTATTAATATTATTATTATTATTATTATTATTATTAATATTATTATTATTATTATTATTATTATTAATATTATTATTATTATTATTATTATTATTATTATTATTATTATTATTATTATTATCATCATTATTATTATAATTTCTATAATACATATTATAATCATTATTATTATAATTATTATTATTACTATTATTATTATAATAATAATTATTATTATTATTATTATTATATTTATTATTACTATTATTACCATTATTATTACTTTTATCATCATCATCATCATCATCATCATCATCATCATCATCATCATCATCATCATCATCATCAACATTATTATATTTATAATATTTTATTAAAATAATATAAAGAAGAAATCAAATTAAGTTTAACATCTAAGAAAACCAAAACCATTGGAGCTAAATGCTGAATTAAAACCTTCGTTCTGTTTTAAATGCCCGGAAAAGCCGGAAACTACAAGTCGGTGAAATAAAAAAAGGTTAAGAGCGTATGGCGCATGTTTCATCTTTATTTTTGAAACACATTTTATGAAAAAATACATAAATTGTGTATCATGTAGGTCGTCTTTTTAGCGGTAAATGATATTACTTCATTCTTCAAATTCATTCAAATAGATGATTTAGGTTGGCAAATTACAAAATTGACGTATAATAATTTTGGAAACAATTAAAATTTAAAAAAATATGGGTAAATTGAATTTAAGATGTGTCAATTGCATATACTTGTACAATATACTGTATTAAGAAAAACTTAATATTTCGTCCCACTATTTTAACGCCTATGCAATGTCTCTGTTTTGCAACAATACATTTTAGTTGATTTGCCCTTTCAAAATGAATTTTAACTGTAAGATTACTGTGAAAATATTGCACTTGATCGATTTTCAACAGTTTATTAACCGATCTTATTTCCTGATACATGATATAATGTAAATGCCACTAAAATCGCATATATAAAAACACCCCCATTCACCCAAACACAGTAAAAATATAAGTATAAGTTATAATTTTATTCAGCTGTGTTGCACAATCCAAATATGCTAAAACAATTCTAGGATTCACTCTACAACAGTGTGCCAGCAGTTTATTCAACACGTCTGACAAATAACCCTGTCAAACAAGCTACATTAATTGCTATTTTATTGATTTTTTAATTCCTTCTGAAAAAAAAAACGGTTTTCAATAATTAACTCACAATTTCATACTTGGTTACGCAATGAATAATGTTGCATAACTCATAGCTACCAAAGTTTTGATAATCAGAATTACTCGGGGTCAAAATCAAAACATTATTTATCAACTTTATTGTAATAATGATTATAAGAATAATATCAAGAGAAATATTATAAATTAATAAGTAATAAATATGATAATAATACTTTGACTCATATTAATGATAATGATAACAATAATGGTAATGCTAAAAGTAACAATAACAATAGCAATGATAATAATGATAGTAATTTTAATCCAGTTTCACTTACTCATAAATCATAGAAAACTAGGTGATATGCTTAAAAATGAACAACATAAGTTAATTGAGTAATCAATATACATTGTAAGTAGAAATGAAGTTCCAAATAAATTTACAGATGTGTCGTTCAATCTTTAAACCACCCGGTATGAAACTATTATGCAGACATGCAAATAAAGAAACATCAAAATGTTTCCATTTTTCTGTAAATTCAGGAATCAGAAAATTACAGTTATTTCTAAATTGACACGCGGTTAGCGAGTAGCGTAACATTCCTCAGATGGCTTCGAGTTGCTCCATCAATTTTTTTCCGAATTAATGGAGCTATTTGGACGGACAAGTTCCCGGATTTATATCTTAAGATTGCTATCAGAAAGTTGAGAGAAAACATCGAACCAGTCTGAAATCTCAAATCGGAATTCCAAAATTTATCATTTTTGTACCGTGTCAAAACTTGTTTCACAGAATAAAATGGCAGCCGTATTTATGTATTCTGTTAGATCGGTTGTAGTCATGGCACTGTGTTTTTTTTATTTCTATAAAAATAAACCGTATTGCTATTAATAATCGATATAAAAAGACACACTCAACATATTTATAATACCAAATGCGTTCAGCTTTATAGTTTATTCATATTACATCGAATATTAAACACGTTCTTTTAACTTATATTTTATAATATTACATACAGTATGTGTTACGTCATGTATGTAACTTTATTTCTGTTTTGAATATATTCACACGGGCCTATGGCCTATTGAATTGCAAATATTTTTTTTTCTTTCTTTAACAGACGAATAAATAGGCCTAGGAGACGGGGGAATACGTTGTCCACCGCTGACACCTCACTTAAATAGTATAAATTATGTTTAAAAGACACAAAATGTCAAACATTTGAAGTAAATGATGAAAACCATATTCTTTAAAAACTCGCTAAATACATCATGTTGTGTTTAGATATCATGATTTTTTCGGGGAGAGACCCCACCCCACCCACAAGAACACATATACGGTACGGAGAAATCCCCTCCCATACTTGGTATTATTTAAGCCAATAAGTGATATTCCTTCTAATTATAGCGAATGAATTTTTTTGAAGATTTTCCTACATAGAAAACCCCAAATCAAAAAAGGGAAACTTGCATTTCACTGCATCTTGACACCAGTAGGACCAAACTAGCATTAGGAAAACAGGGGTCATGTTTCATCCAAGATAAATTTTCTGTTCAGTGTTGACAAATTTAAATTTACTTCATAAATTATATAATCATACCCACATTTTCACGCATCATTTTTTTTTTAATTTAACATTCAATCATGACAATGTTTTCAAATTTTTCCAAATACGTCAATAATGTCATTCAAATCACAAAATGGGCGTTACAGTAAGGGAAGATGATTTTTAGATAGAAAGAAACAAGGATTATTTATTATCGCCAGTATGCGACTACCCCACGGAGGCATTTTCTGTTTCCAATGGATGTGGTATGCATTTAGTAATACTTTCCTTGCATTTATTCTATACTCCCAACTCGCGACGTATTTTAATGCATCAGAAATAAACCTTCAACAAAAGTACTAGAAACATATAGAAACTAGTATTTAGTAAAACGTAATTAGATGTGCTGCCGGCTTGTTCTAAGTGACCATTTAAACTCACCATATGTCTCTGTTTCAACTTTATACTATCTGGAATGGTCACAAACGGGATATATAGGGTGCCGTTGCATTTTTTTTAACAAAAACAACACGCCATTGAAAAATAGAAACACAAATGTTATAGAAAAAAACATTTTTTTTTATATATGATGTTTTTTTTTCCCTCTGTAATTATCAAAATATACATCGCACGTGCTTCGAGAAGTCAGGACGGCACGCGCTATGACGACATAAATCAAGCGTCTACCGGCTGATAATGATCAAATGCAGCAGATAATGGCAAGCATGCAAATGTAATGTTATAAATCGCTAATTAACGATTGCGATAAAACCCAAACAACGTCATATAAACACGCGCTGTGGCGTGTACATCATCAACCGAAAGCCTGCTGCGGCTTATCATGCCGACTTCGTTTCTCCCATTTTTTTGTTTGTTTTGACAAACGTGTATTTTTTGGACGCGCATGTAACGTTGTTTTGCAAGATTTGTATTTTAGTGCGAGCTCAGGGTTGTAATTTAAATTCTAAATAAAACACTTCTCAGATTACGTTTATAAAACTTACATTGGATTTTAATTTTGAAAATAAAACAAAACAAACATAACCAATGATAACGCCTGTAAATGGACACCAGAAGGGAAATATTAGACTATTTTTGATTAAACAAAATCCCGCGCATCATCTGTTTGTTAAAAATGCTTATGCTCATATATTATGGCATATAAGTGCTACATGCCAATCTATTACGACATATAGTTGCTCTGTAATAAGCTCAGAGCATTTGTAAATTACAACCGAGTTCGTTTCCTGGGTAAAAAAAGAACTGAGTGTTGTTTATCAGGGCCCAATCGAGCCGGGCCTTGACTCGATCCCCGGACTTTAATCACCACACCACTGAGCGATTTTAACAAATATTTAGAAAATACAAAGAACAGTTATTTCTTATGGTGTATTCGTTCTATTGTATTAAAAAATAACCATAATGGAAACCAAAGGATTTATATAAACATATATTTTAAAACCAAGAAACACATCGCTTCCTTTTATTATAATATTCAATTTTTATTACCGCCCTTAGCTACAGTTTCTCCATTTACTATTTTGGTAAAAATATACTCGGATGCTGTTTGTTTGTAATGTCATTCACACACAACAGACCTAATTTCTGAAACTTAAAGGAATGAATAATTGACTCTCATAGCATATTCATATAACACACTACATATACTAACATGGAACTCATACATTTCATATGACAAGTAAGTACTTCAACAGTGACTTATATTTCAGTGGAAAAAAATATAATTTCGTTGTTATGCTTGCATTTATTCACTGGGCAAATTCAAGTCCGGTAATCCGGTACATTTTACTCCTGAAAAAGATAAAAAAAAATCCCTCAAACATTGAACATTGTGTATAATTGAAAACGTTGTTCTGCGGAGTAAATCACGTTCAACGGAAACTCATTGATTATAAGTACATAGCACAGAACAAATCGTTTGATGAATGTGATCGAGACATATTGGGTCATTCTAAAACGTTGACTTTCATGGCCGGTTCCCGCTATGGACTGACCAAAGTATGTGAGGAAAACGCTGATCAGCTGTAAAGAGTTGAACAGCTGAAATAAGTAACTTTTGTAATTGTTTATTAAGCTGTGTTTTAGTTGACAAAAGATGTACTTGAAAAGCACATACATATAATTAGACATGCATGTGTTTATTTAAACTTTATTGAACGCAACCGCTATTAAACGATAATAAAAACGTTTTCCAGTTTTGTAATCTTTCCCTGTTGTATAGTCGTCAGTGCCAAAAACTCACATTGACATAAAAAGAGGATTTTACTTGAGTGCCCATTTATAAGAACATTTATTAAACAAGTTAAACAACGAGTTAAATAAATTGAATAATGTCCTTAAATGAACATTATGGACGTATCAAAAATCTAAAACTCAAATCCTCTTCAACTGATGTTTGTTTAAAACTAATCCAAAAAATTCTATTTTATACCGATTGACGTGTCCCGGTAAATCCCACATGCGAACAAATTGAAATTTCAACGACCGCTAATACGCGAGGAAAACACTTAGTGTTAATAAAACACAGTCATAATATTTTGTCAGTATTCTCTTCTTATCACGTAATATTTAGCTTAAGTATTTACATACGGGCAATTCATTGTCAAATAAATGTTTACAATTTGCTTTTTTATCATTCATTATCAGTCATACAGCCTTTTCTATCTCCTTTACTAGAGAATGTGAATGCTTTTACTATCTTTTATTCTAGAGAGCACTAATTTAAAATCTATAGTGTGCCATGAAAGATTTGTAAACCGTTCAAAGAGTGTTTCCCAGCCCTCATGTCGGGATCATCCGTTCAGCAATTTTCTGATAATGAAATCCCCTTTATTACTAATATATCTTTATAACTGATAACACCCCATCCAGCAATATATTATAATATATTAAATATTTCTTTTAAGGTAATTTTGAAATTGAGCCGAAGATGCGTATCGATTTTTACACCTTGCGGATTGATCCTTGCCCTTACTAATCCGACATTCCGCCTCTTATCTTATTACCCCGGCTCACCGGTAGTGATTTAGGAATTCCGTTTATATTTCGTTTACAAAAACCATTTCGGGTATACACCAATCCTTCCCAATTCGTTCCCTTTAGACAATAACTCGTTCGAATCAACACGAGGCGTATAACTAAATGTGGATATCCTTGGTATTTATCCTTAGGACATGAGGGTGCCGCGGCTTTTATTATGTAAATAAAGAATTCATTTTAAGAGGTTTTGGGATATTTATTTCCCCCTGACCTCTATAATGAAATCTTGGATATAAAACAATGTGAAATATGCTCAATAACCATTGCAAATTTATTCATCATACATCGTCTATATCATCATATAGAACGACAGGCATATTTAAGGTTTCAAAATTTTTCATCAAGTATACATCATTGATTTAGTAAGAATTTGTTATTGCTTGTTAAGTACAGTTTCAACAAAAACGAACCCAAAACGTAGCGACCGTGGTGAGTGGGTGTGGTGTTTATTTGGTTAAAACTTCAATTAAATAAATATTTATTACACAAGCTTAATTTCAACCAACCACTAGCAATTACACTATTCTGAGCGCCATTATGCAAATGAGCGTACGAGCTTATGACGTAATCGTTTGTGTTTAATTGCAACTGACTGAGGTATGGTAAGATGTTTCGCACGACTTCGGCAATCTTTTCTGAACTCTGAATAACATAGTCATCGATTTAACAGAAATTTAAGATAATCTATTTTTATGCAAACTTTGAATATCAAAGCAATCTTATTTGGATAGGAAATCAAACTGAACACTTCCATCAGTTATCATGACGTAACGGTGGTAAATCAGACTGTATAGCATGAGCCGTCTTTTAACCAGTGCCACGTGCATATAAGTTATCACAAGAAACGTCAATGGATGAAGTTTAATTGGGTCTGTGGTTCGAGTCCACCTTGGATTCAGTTTATTTTACATATATTGCATTTTAGCATTAAAGGTCAAATATTTTTAAATTTGTGACAGTATAGATATAAAACATATTTGTCATGAATGAAATAAGTTTTGTGAAAACGTGTAATTATTCCTGATATTGCAAGAACTTTGCCAAACCTAGCACGTTGACAAAGGTCAACGCTGATGAAAGACCCCAGGATAAATTGGTTCGCAACCCATAACAAAACATCAAGACACTGCAAATTATATAAACAAAACAAAACAGATCACAGTGTCTTACTGGGCCAAGTGGTCTAAGGCTGTGTCTCAAAATCATACACCTTTCATTAATGTGGTCGTGGGCTCGAGCACAGCTCGATCCAAAACCTGTAATGTGTTGAAAATGGCGTTAAAATATCATTAGAAACAACCTAAAAAATCGTGGCTGATTTTAGCTATACGATGTCTTAATGCCAGCATGTTTCTCGTGTACCAGTACTCCAGAGTGGCTCTCAACGCTGTTTACTGGTATTATATAAAGTGGATTAACCCCTAGTCGCCTACAAGACACTTATTGGAGATGTTTTTATTTATCAAACTCTCCATTACCATTCAGGGTTCATACACAACCCGGAGGTGAAGAGGTAACAAACCAATACAAAATCATTTATAGTCGTAAACAAGATGAACATTTTGAAACGTCCGAGAAGTTTGGAATAACATCTGATATCTAACTAAGTTTTCTTATTGTTTATTTTATTTTGTGGTAAGTGTTTTTTTTAAAGAACGAATCTTCTTTAAGAATATAAACATTTATAATCTTTTGTTTAGTGTTTCGTTTTGTACGATGTATATTTATTAACTGGTTGTGTCCGATATCAGACCAGGATAATAATTTTGAGTTTTTTATTATGTTGGTTATCATTATTATTATTATTTTTATTCTGTTATAAACATAAAGATGACTGCATTGTAGTGTAAATAACGATGAACTGTATGTCATCACCATCATCATCATCATCATCGTCGTCGTCATCGTCGTCGTCGTCGTCATCATTATTTTCATCATCAGCATCATTATCATCAGTATCATCATAATCATTAACAGCATCAGCATCATCATCATCATCATCATCATCATCATCATCATCTCAACGTAAACATTATCATCAGAACTATGATTATTAGAATATTATTATTATTATATTTTTATAACTATTATTATTATTGTTATTATTATCATAATTATATTATTTCTATAATCATTGGATCTATTATTATTATCATTATCATTAATATTATCATTATTATTTTTATCATCATTGTCATTTATATTATCATTATTATTGGTTTCGAAATAATTTGCCAGAACTTGTAACACTTAAAATCCTGCCAGTTTTAAAAAAAAAACGTATAACGGAAGGGAGACAATCCTAAACCGTTCCACTGCTATAACAGAACAGACTACCGCCATTGCGTACCATACGGCTACCGTAAAATACGAACACGCTGAACTCCAGTCATTTCGACAAAATGTTGTCCCTGTTAGTTTTCAATTTCATCAAAAATAAGGTTATAAAAACACGTCCCGCCATTTTAGACTACTTTTTGCGCGTATCTTTTCCCAAATCAAGATAAAATATTCAAAATGAATAAAAAGATCGTTAACCGATGCTAGATTAATGCGCGAAAACAAGTAAGAGAACTTTTTACACATTTGAGTTATCAGAGTCATAATTTCGATCGTGGTATTATCTAAAGAAGTATGTTATCTTTTGTTGATACGTAACAAGATAGATAAAACTAACGGGTTTAGGGAGAATAAAATAAATTAAACTGTTGCAGAGTCTCAAATAATTGAAATTAAACGACGCCATAGCACGCGAATCACGCCGTGAAACTAATGTGTTCATACGCATGCCCTTCCCTTATTTAATAATAAATCAATTTTACGTTTATGTTATCAACCTAACACGTTTAACACTTAAGTCTATCTAATCATTCATTTTATGCATTTTAACTTCATAATAGCGATCACCGCTGGGACGTTTTCAGCTATAGCCGGGAGTTCTCCAGCGAGTTAAAAGTACTAAAAGTACCGTAATATCCTTTCTGTTTTTTTCCCCGGAAAAAAATATTCTCGTTTTATAATATAACACCAGGGAAGGGCGAGACTTGGTCCACCCATAAACCATAGTGTTACTGACCGTCTCAAGGCGGAATTTATAATGACTTAAGCCAAGTATTTTATCGTTCTATCTGTAGCTTTTTGTAATCCAATTTGTAATGGTAATTTTATCTAACTTATGTCACTATATAAATTATTATTATTATTATCATTATTATTATTATTATTATTATTATTATTATTATTATTATTATTATTATTATTATTATTATTATAATAAGATCTATTTTATTATCATTATTTTTATTACACTTATTATTATTATTATTATAATTATTATAAGCAATAATGTAAGAAACTTTTGACGTTATGTATTATCAAATTTCGTTGATATTATTGTTAATAAGCAATCAACATTTAAACAAAGGGTTAGATTAGTTAGTAAATGCGTTACGGTATTCGAGAGTGAGAACGTACCGTTGTTATAACATCAGACATTTTGTTCATGAAAAAAAAATATTGTTTTTATATTCACCATTTAAGAGGAGTTGTTTCTTTGATGAAAAACACGATATATAAAACCCGATGGTGATAAGATAACGCAAGAATCTTGAGATGGCTACATACGGGGCATTGCACGTGCGCTTGGCATCAGGCAGGTCACGTGGTTAGGTCATGTTTTATATAGATTAGGATGTCAAGAAAGTTGAGAACCCATGGGGGATATTATTCTGCACATTGTTACAGGGAAATCCGGAGAGACTTTCTTTTCTGGAACAATCTTGTTTATAATTACGCATCAAAATATTATTAGTGTTTTTGTCTGATACATGATATTCACATTTCCTTCTTATTTCTTTCTTCCTAACTGTTAAACAGTTGTTTACTTATATCTTGGAATCTTTAGATATATTTAAAATATTTAAATTTATTTAAAAGGTATTATATACTTAGTTGGTATGTACTTTAAAACATCCATATTTATGTATCATAAAAATGTATTGAATATGCTATAGACAGAATGTGAGCTGAGGGGGTGTAGAGGTTGGGATGGGGAGGGTAGCGCAATGATCGGCGGGGGAGCCTTATTATAAACACTCATTCATTAAACAATTATACAGTCGATGTATATTTGAAATACAATGCTTACACAATTAAAGAAATTTTGATAATGTAACTATTATAAAATCGTTTATTTCGTTGCTATTTGTATGGCTAGTTTGTCCGATATTATGAAAAAAACCCACCAACAACAGAGTTTTAAAAGTAACAACAAAAACAACTGTGTTATGAATTATACATTGTGTGAACTAAATGGCAGATTGAAGGTAGTTCGGTATTTGTGACTTCTGTCTACTTGATTTAGGCAAATTATTTGTCCGTATGGCTTACTGCACTGTGCAACACAACACATACTGCTCATATAGAATAACAAGCTAAAACAATACAAACATAAAAAAAACATACACGCTTTACAGACAGCGACTTCAAATATTGTAAATCACAAGTAATTGTTT
This sequence comes from Panopea generosa, assembly GCA_029582155.1. Taxonomy (NCBI): domain Eukaryota; kingdom Metazoa; phylum Mollusca; class Bivalvia; order Adapedonta; family Hiatellidae; genus Panopea; species Panopea generosa. The sequence continues at coordinate 1,166,578 of CM055904.1, read as the reverse complement.
TTACTAGATTCATAAATGCTAATAAGCTTTTTGTTCTAAATCCAAATTCTTAGAATTGTTTGTCATTATATGACTTGCAAATGTTATGTACTATACTATATACAGATCTTGAATACAATATTGTCTAAACCAACACCTACATGTATCTATTCTTTTCAACCACTTAAACTGTTCTCTATCAACGGCGATGGAAAATATTTATTTTCCGATTCGAAAGCGTGTGTATGAACCTTTTGCTTTCTGACCTATTGCGCGCACAAAATGACCTATTTATGTGTCGACGTGCCGTAAAACACCATTCATTCATGCTTTCCGACTGAAACATACTGTATTGCTAATACAATTTTATATGTAATTATTTTTATACATATTTACATATTGTAAGCATACAAGGAAAACTGAAACAAAATTCAAAACGGTTCTAACTACAAATGGTAACCATATTTATTTAAACATATTTCTAAATATATATACAATGTGTTAACAAACCATTGATGAACATAAATAGAAAAGGGATAAGAACGAAAGTATTATGCTGGCGGAGGTGTTCTCCTATAAGTAACGGTTCTCCCATTGGCCAGGGAGTCTCACTCATTCAATATTGTTTACCGCGCATTATTGTTCGTACAACTCGGCTCTCATACGTAAACTACCGAACTACTTTCCGACTTGACCGAGTATCTAAATGACGCCAAATATTTACCGAAAATTGCCGTCATAAGGTGAGTGACGGAAACGATTTGTTATGCGTAGTATTTCTTTTCTCTTCTTGTTCCTTTATCAGGACCTGTCAAATAAATGGTACATTATTTTTTTCTGACTAAAGTGATCTTGCATTCGATAGTGTTTTACAGTATATTTTCATCATTTCAGATGGTCAAGAATATTTCGCTGATCTCGAAGGAAGAGAATGTGTGAACTGCGGCGCAATTTCCACGCCACTATGGCGACGTGATGGCACAGGGCACTATTTGTGTAACGCCTGTGGCCTGTATCACAAGATGAACGGAATGAATCGGCCGCTCATCAAACCACAGAGACGCTTGGTAAGTGTTCACTTCCGTTTCCGTTGCATGTCAAATCCTGGACTTTCCATATTGTGTCTGTTGCATTCTTCAAACTTAATTGGATAGACAAAAGAAAAATTCATTATCGTATTTTATTAGCATTTACTTAATTAACTTTTAAAGATTTAATATGAAGCCATTTAAGTTTGTTTAGCAGTATAATTTCTACATACTTTAAATGTTTATGTATTTACGTGTCCCTGGACTAACAGGCTATATATAGCGCATTTAAGCGTAAAACATATAACAAAAATATAAAGAATATAATCTGATGCTACATTAAACGGTATTTCTTTGATTATTTATCCGGGATGATTGTATATAGGTAGATAGAGTGTTGGCCGCTCACGCCAGAGATCGCGGGTTCGATCCCAGGTTCAGACCGATGGCCTATCATAAAGAAGCAACATCCAGTACTGGTCCTACCCAGTAAACAACTCGAAAGCAAATCACAAAAGTGATACTTTATTTTCAAGCAAAACAATTTAAATGATTATTTGTTTATTAAAATATTTTAATATAACACTTTTTCAGTTTGAACTTTAATGTACAGTAAATTCGTATATAGATTATGGTGCCGAATAACCCCTTATATAACATACACATACCCCAACCACTCCCCCATCACGTGTTCATGTAATGCCAACATTCATTCCCACTGTGCACTACTTTTACATTCGTTTGTCTTCATTCAGTTTTTTTGTTATTTCAATTTGTTAATTTTAAGTGTGATTTTTTCTTCTTCAAATCTGTCTCAAATTTACTTTTATAAATATCCTTATGTGCTGCTTTTAATTAAAAAAGATACCTTTTTTATATTAAACATTGTTCATATTTTTCAAACAGAAAATTATTTTATGTAAAATAGCAATATTCTAGTTCGTCTGTTCGTTTTTAAACATTAGTAAAACAAACTTAAATATTGAGCATGATAAGTAAATTAAAAAAATCACATAATTTCAATTAAAATATTTTACTTTTTTCATATTTTAGGGTGATTATAGTGAGATGTTACCTTATCAAGCGGATCCTTATGCCGCGCATGCGCAGTCTTTAAATGCTTGGAGAGACATGAACACGGGATTCATAGGAGGGGCGAGGTCCAAAGTATGTTGTTTCATGTATTTTAATTTTTTAAATATTTGAATTGATGTCTTATATCATTTAACCTTTTTAGCCGGGCTTTATGTCAAAAGCATAGTCCTGTTTATGTCGGCTTGACCAATTTTTTTATCACCGCCAAAAATGATCATACGCGACAGGGACTACATGTTATTCCTCGAATTTAATTTTTTATTATGTATTTCATATAAGCAAGCAGAAACAACTCAAGCAATACGAATATCTCGTATTATGTCATTTTTAAATAAACCAAACGCTTCAATAATCATGATCAACCAAATCAGAAAGGCGTATGAATATTTATTGAAGACCGACTATCTGTACTTTCAGGTGCTTTGATTCTTTTATGCGTCGCCTTTTTGCATCGTCTTTACATCGAGTTATTACAATATTTTTTTTTAATTCAGTTAATCCAGTATTCATCATGATCTAAATTGAAAACTGCTCACGAAAAATGCTGATTAAACTGAAGTAATTAAGATATTATTATATTATATATTTAAATTGACCCTACAAAAGGAGCATAATAGTACAAATGGTTAATACATATATTGGTCTTTGAAAAAATACACTGAGAATCAAATTTTTACTCTTACATATACTTGTTTTAACAAATTCAAATTAAATAAAATAACCACATACAGCTTGGTATAACTATTTCTTTTTTATTTTAGTTTTCTTAGGCCCTATGTAAGCCCTTTAAAAAGTATAACTTGAAGTAACCCATATCCCTTATTTTTCCATGGCCGGAAAATAATGCCAAACATTGAACAAAACATCTCGGAAAATATTTTTGTTAAAAATGGATCTGTTTGTGGCTTAAAGTATGGCTATGCTTTTTTACTTCAACCGTTTAATGTATCCTTATCAATAATATTGCAACAATAATTTACGTTTCTTAGAAGAAATACAACTTTTAATTTTAGATATACAATTTAATAAAAACAAACATGAAAAATCTGAAAACTTCCTAAGGCATGATTGTTTGTGTATATTATTCTTTAAGTAGATATTTTATAGGCTTTCTTAACAATATACAATGTTTATCATTACATCGACAAATAGAAAGAAATGATTATTTCCCATTAACTTTTAATCGTTCTGTAACTTCTAATGTTTACAATAAAACCACAGTTTACCTGACAAAAGTTTTAGACATGTTAAAGTGAAATGTAACTATAGCATTCAATATTGATTTTAAAGTATTGGAATCAAATTGTAGGGTCCTTCCGCTTTGGGCACTGTCTTTCCCATGTCCCTAACTACTTTAAAATTTGACGCAAAGCTCCCGTAGAATTAATTCCTAAACATTGCAATTAAAAATCGCGGTATTGTAATAACCTATTTTGGTCATTTCAATATAGAATACAATCAAAACATATTTTTTTTATTTGAAGGGATTGGTATGACCGTTGAATATGGGGTTAGAAGGGCGTGGGGTTAGAAGGACGTGGGGTTAAAGGGCGTGGGGTGTTGTTATTCGTGCATGTGTTGTATTTGTGCTGTTGTATTATATACTCATGCAAGACATTTATGTCCTTTTTTCAAAGCTATTATTTACTATACTTTTACATTTTAATAGTATTTTATGTTACTTTCAACTATAGATTTAAAACCATCAACAATTCATAACTTGTGAGAGTTTGTGGATTACGAGTAATAGATAGAATGCTATTTCAATCTTTTAAGTTAATTTGTTTATAAACAAAAGTTTTTTTACTATTTAAAAAAGGGTATAAAGCGCAAATTGTAGAATACGATTATAGACTGAATGTAGCTCAGAACATTTGCCGTATTTCTTTAGAAAAAAAAGTCGTAAATAAAACATTATTTTAAGAATAAAGAAGAAAACAAAACTGCAACACTTCACAACTATTCAGCGGCAGTAGAAATCAGTAATATCTTCTTACAAATTAATTCACAATTTCGTGTTCCCTGTAAAGATGTTTATTCGCAAGTTAAATGTGTTTAAGCCAATTTGGGAGGATTTCCGAGTTATTTTAGATCTCGTGGCGCACGTTATCTCGCGACTGATAAGCCCATCTGATCTCGCTGTTACGAGTTTATAAGCGTCTGCGGTTCTTATCTCCAGTTTATATCCTTAAATCTTGATTTCAAAATATTTGACTGATATAAATATGTTTATAGCTTATCTGAGAAAGAATATTTTATCACTCGTTGTCTGTGATTTCCTGGCATTTTTGGAGATTAAGCAAATCTGAACGTGAGGTCCCCGCGACACGTGCTATCGCATGCTATCTAGTAACTTTTATTGCTTCATTCATTAACTAGTCGCGCGGTATGTTTATGCACGTCATTCATTAAAATAATTAAACATGCTTTGAGGGATACGCTTTACCTATACGTGTAGAATTTAAGACTGCATTCACGTTATTACACGGTGACTAGCGTCGATTTTAACACTATTTCAGACACTGGGCCCGTTTCACTAACATTCGTAAGTCTACGAACCTATCAGGTGTAAGATTTGAAGAAAGGAAACCAAATATCCAGATTCATATAACGTTCCACTTACATCGTCACCAAGAACTGCCATATTCATAAGAAAATAGTATTTGCATATATTTGCATTCGCACAAACGTCGTGTTAATGCAACGACAACAGTTCACGCCGTTGTTCGTGTAAATATCTTGGTAAATATTTTGGTGTAACAATTGGTAGTGAAGCGGACCCCACGGCCGATATTCTGAAACTCCTTGAATAATGTATAAACTTGACCTAAACTCATTATGATTGTAATTTGTCCATTTATTGAGGTGTCTGTGTTGATTTGTCCTTTGAATGTTATATATATGTTATTTGCCATATGTCTTTCTACGTTTGACATTTGATTTTAATTTTACCTCCATTTAAGTATCTTTGTCAAATTCCCCATACCCGATCAGTCAATAATTTTATGCTGCCCGGAAATATGGACCAGCGATATAACAACACATGCGCGACCTTGATGGTGGAATTCCGTAAAACACCTAACTAAACATTTGGTAATAATTTTTCACTTACCACTTTTATAATTTATATATACGTGATCCAAATATTTAATTAAAATACCAAAGTTTGTAGATATACATTTAAATCCGTATCTACATGTATTTGTAAAGGCAATTACTCTGCTATTGAATGGTTAAACTGCGTCCCATTTCGCACACTACTTTTATGATAATCAATGACATTTACATTAATTCCGCCAGTATTATCGGTATAATTTTTATGTCAGTATTTTTTTAACAGTTTTACTTACATTTTCTAAAAATACCGTTGCACTGCTTATGGCTGCAGGCGTGATTAGTAACTCTGTGACTTCAGGCGTGATTAGTAACTCTGTGACTTCAGGCGTGATAAGTAACTCTGTGACTTCAGGCGTGGTTAGTAACTCTGTGACTTCAGGCGTGATAAGTAACTCTGTGACTTCAGGCGTGATTAGTAGCTCTGTGAATCAGGCGTGACTAGTATATATGTGTCTTCAGGCGTGATTAGTAACTCTTATGACTTCAGGCGGATTAGTAACTCTGTGACTTCAGGCGTAAGTTGTAGCTCTGTGGCTTCGGGCGTAATTTGTAGTACTGTGACTTCAGGCGTAATTTGTAGCTCTGTGGCTTCAGGCGTGATGTGTAGCTCTGTGACTTCAGGCGTAATTTGTAACTCTGTGACCTCAGGCGTAATTTGTAGCTCTGTGACGCCAGGCGTAATTTGCAGCTCTGTGACTTCAGGCGTAATTTGTAACTCTGTGACTTCAGGCGTAATTTGTAGCTCTGTGACTTCAGGCGTAATTTGTAGCTCTGTGGCTTCAGGCGTGATTAGTAACACTATGATTTTAGGCGGATTAGTAACTATATGACTTCAGGCGTGATTAGTAGCTCTGTGAATCAGGCGTGATTAGTATATATGTGTCTTCAGGCGTGATTAGTAACTCTGTGACTTCAGGCGTGATTAGTAACTCTATGACTTCAGGCAAATTAATAACTCTGTAACTTCAGGCGCGATTAGTAACTCTGTGACTTCAGGCGGATAAGTAACTCTGTGACTTCAGGTGTGATTAGTAACTCAGTGACTTCAGGCGTGATTAGTAACTCATTGACTTCAGGCGTAGTTTGTAGCTCTGTGATTAGTAATACCCACACGGGTATATATTTTTATAAATATAAATTTGATACGTGATATTTAATAAAATAAGTTTCAGCATTATCGTGTGTCCCTTTAATATGATTTTTTCCGAGATATCATTTATGAAATATCAACTCTATTTCAAAACAATTCCTGTAAATTTTGGTCGCGCAACTAATACTGACTTATATCAGATGGAACCTGCAGACGGACTTTTTCATGTACGTGTCAAAACATATTGGTTAAAAGTATATTACTGAGAACTGCCGAGAACTTGGTTTTTCTACAGGGGTTGTGGAGGAGGTCGAGAATATGGGTGGTAACACTACATAATTAAGTAAATAAAAAAAAAAAAAAAAAGTAATACAATTTCCACTTTCTTGAGTAGGTTTAATGGTAGCTACCTTTAACTCATCAATTTAGTTGGATTAAAAGACGAGAATAGCGAAGTCGTAAAAAATGAAATTTGATGTAATCACCACTCATTCATCACGACATAGAGTTATGTTTACCGTAAACCGGTCTGTAAAGATGGCGCGATTAACATCTCATCGAGGGAGCCGAAATTCGTCAATCGGCGCCACCTAGCGATAAGAAAATCTTCCAAATTGAAAGCGAAGTAAATGGATATATAAACCAGTTTACAGGCATATAAATCTTATAAATACGGATTTTATTAATTCAATTGCTATAAAATAAAAACTGGAATATGTCTGGAAAAAATGAAAAATTATTTTTCTCTTCCATTTCAACTTTTACTAGGACAAAATTAAACACGGCAATCAGATAAGTTTCTGAGATTGTCCGATTACTTTATTGCTTGGTATTCAAGTTCGGGTGGAGCAGGGGTGCAGTACAGTACACCATTAACCACAGTGTTATAATGCAAGCGGCTTGCTTCAGTTTTCGCCGTGAAGTCACATGTTTATTGTAATATAATAATCTGGCAATTTTGTTTTAATGTGCTCACGTGACTCCAGATTGTCCAGCTTGCACTTACGAAGAGTTAACTCAAATAATGCTCTCTCCCGCGGAAAACTCATTCCATGGCACTCTCGTGAGCATGGTTTCCTTAATATACCACCATAACTCAAATACCCACACATGTTCATTTCATTTTTGGGCAATTGTCCCTCAAATCTAGCAACCCCCTTAGATTAGTCTCGATCATCTTCGACGCTTACTCTTCTAAAATACACACTCGTCTCAACGCTGTTTCTTTGAAATAAAATGTAACGGGATTCTGATAAAGTTTCTGATTGGTTGAAACAAACAGTCGAACAACATTTGCAGTTTTTTTTGTAAACTATCGGTAAGACAAAACATCTACAATGACTTCTCTATCAAAGTAGAGATGTGTTAGCCTCAAGCATTAAACTATTCTTTCCTCTTTCATTTTTTTTCTGCACAAAGTGTCACTGAGACGTTGATCTTGATACAAATTCCAAAGACAATCAAGACTATCTTGAACTTGATGATGATGCATTTTATTCTTTCGTCGCTAAATACTGTTCTCAATCAGTAAGACTTAGGTGATTTTTTTGTAAGTGCATCAACTTATTTCACAGCTGATGTAAAACAAATAAATTTTAACTTACTATCAAACAATGACAAAAACTGTCAATATCGTTCGTGATTATGTTTATAAATTCCTCATTGTTGCTATTTGCTGAATGACGTCATACATTCATTTCTTCTGACTAACCATGACGACTTACTACATGACAGATCAACTCGTGCACTAATTCCGTTAATGCCTCATAACAAGTTATCCATATGGCCATGTTGCTGAACCTGTACACACAAGGAGTGAGAGTAATCCAAATGTGTTTATTGAAGAGTCTCTGTGTTTGATTTCACTTTGGAAACACGAGTTTGCTTTTATTGTCGGCCACCTTTTAACGCATTCGGAAACCTTGGATCACGGAATCTGGAGTGGCGAAACGCTTTCATTCATACGGTTTGAGAAGTTACACACGAGGTGCTGTTGAAATGGCTTTTAGCCGAGGTGTCGAAATGTCAGAACCATCAGGCTGGTGATAAGCCCTACTTATCTGGCACACGTAACTTTGAATAAATGTTCGAGTGTTGATCTTCACACGCGGTGTGTCAATGGGTTTCTGGAATCTTAACACTAAATCTGTTTGACCTCGCCATATTGTTTTTTTTTCGTCAGAACGTTAAAATAATACAATGGAATGTGGTCGATTTGGGATCATTTAGTTCAATAACCTTCCTATTGAATGAAAAAACGAGAGAACGAGAAAGAGAGAGTGTAATAGAGACAGACGGAGAGAGAGGGAGAGAGAGAGAGAGAGAGAAAGAGAGAGAGAGAGAGAGATAGAGAGAGAAAGCTAGACAGACAGACAGACAGACAGACAGAGAGAGAGAGAGAGAGAGAGAGAGAGAGAGAGAGAGAGAGAGAGAGAGAGAGAGAGAGAGAGTGGGGGAGAGGGGGATATATGGAAGGAAATTGAGATATGTAAATATAAAAAATATAATCAAAGATACGGAAACAATAACAGTTGATTAATTGATTTTCAAGAACATTATTCTACAAGGCAAACTGAAATAAACTGTTTGGTCGTATTTACTCTCGACCCCTAAACAACCGTGTGTCTATTTTAAGCGACATTAAACTTTAAGTCGCTACATTTTAACATCACGTGTAAGTATTGTAAAAATGTTTCGAAAAGGTCCTAGTCTGTTTCATCGTTCATGTTCATTCTTTTATTTTTTGGTCTTACTTTGAATACTGCAAATAACATGATCGTTCTCAATAACACGCCTGGTTTGTCACTCATCAATGCGGCTGTATGACAAATTAACATAAACAATGCACAAAAAAGAAGATTTATCTAATTTGAACAATGTTTATTATTATAATACCTGATTTGATGATCTTGAAAGCATAGAATACAACTAACAAATGAAAAAAGAAAATCTGTCGAAGCGCTATCTCGTGGTTTTATAACTTATATATCGCAGTCGGGGCTTCGGCTTAACCAATCAAACGTGGACTACGACGATGTGTTGTTCGGCTTAACCAATCAAACGTGGACTACGACGATGTATTGTTGGTAGACGTGTGCACATTTTTTAAACTCGCCTTTTGCACACGCATCAATTCAATGAATCGTTTTGTACCTTTTATACCATATTTATACAATTATTGTTTATCAAATAACATTGGGTCTGTACTAATAGCTGACCTGTTGCATTTTTCAGTCGTCTAGCAGACGGGTAGGTCTATCCTGCGCCAACTGCCACACATCCACGACGACGCTGTGGAGAAGAAATAGTGAAGGTGAACCCGTCTGCAATGCATGTGGGCTGTATTATAAACTACACGGGGTGAGTGATTCAATAGTTTATCCCAGAAACTCCTTATATCTCCCGAATCAGGTATATTAACCACCAATGAAAAAGCAGGGAATTCTAAGCCTGTCCCACAATCCATAGAACGTTTATAAACTGTGACGTCATTCAAACTTTCAATTAAAGCAAGTGACCAATCAACGTGCTCAAATGTAGCTCTCCGAACATTGCAGTTTAACGGACCCAATCGGGAGACCTGGGGCCGTACTACAGGCTAGTGATTCAATATAAGTGTTGTTAATTCATTTAAGCTTGTGTGTACAAGTATGTCATTTTGCTCAATTATAAGCAAACATTCATTTGGAATATCTTTGTTTTGCATTTTATCTAATCGTATTTACATTATGGTTTTACTACGCATGGGCTAAAAAAATTGCTAAGGATATGCGTACATATAGTTAGTATATAGTAGTAAAACTATACCAATATAAAAGCTAGTATTTCACTATTAGCTTTAGTTTTATTTAAAAAGCTAAACGTGTACGTAAATGGTCCATATTCATTTCTCGCATTTTTTTTGAAAATTATGAATATACTTTACGTATTGTCCAGAAGCAATCACACAATAAATCATTGATATTCAGCTACCATTGTTATCCGTAATATACAGGACTGCGTAGAAATAACACATGGGACTATTTATTCATAACACGGCTTAACATATGCTTTACAAGTATGATGCGCTTAAAAATATTAAGATACAATGGAACATTTCATTATTGTCCTTGAGATTTCCATTTTCTTAATTGTTTTATTTGCAATTTAAATAAACGTATATCATTTTTAGCTCTACTGGCCAAAGGACAGAAGTGCTTATGCGATAACGCGTTGTCCGTCGTCCGTCGTCCGTCATCTGTTGTCTGTCATCTCTGAAGTGTGTTGGCAGCACTTTCTCTGAAACCACTAGGCCAATTAAACTGAAACTTCACATGGATATTTCTATTGCATAGGAGACTATAAAGATTTTTTTTTTAGATTTGAAATTCAAGATGGCCGCCGTTACTAAAAATAGTCCAAAACTTAAAAAAATCTTCTTCTCACGAACGGCCAAACACATTTTCAAAATGTTTTATAGTAAGATAACCAACTATAGTTTTGTTAGATATGTTCAAATGGTGTCCCTAGGGTTAAAAATGACCCCACCCCGAGGGTTCAATTAGGGGACACGTGTCATATAATAATTTTTTTTTTTTAATGAAAATGATTTTGCCTATATCTTCACAGAAGCATTGTTTTGTCAAGGAGGTTCAGATTTATAAAAATGACTTGGTTCCACTGTCTTAAAGGGTTAGGAGGGGCCCAAAAAGGGTAAAAATTGGGAATTACAAAAATCGTTTTCTTAGGAACCGGTATGCCAGATTTGTTCATATTTGGCATAAATTATCCCTATGTGTAGGGTTTTTATTGCAGATAAGAATTTATAGGGGCTCTGTAAGGGGATTCAGAAATTGACATAGGAATACAATATGAAAACAGAAAATTCTCTTTTTTCTTTCTATTTAGGCAATATTATTATTCATTTGGAGAATTACTCAATAAGTAGAATTGACTTTCCATAAGGGACCAGGGTTGGTAAAAAAAGTGTTAAGATAGAAAATCTTCTTCTCAACAACCGGTCAGTCAAATTTATTCATATTTGATATGGACTATCCCAAGGAGTATGGGTTTACAGTTTGTACAAGTCAAGGGTCTTGTAAGGGGACTTTGAGTTTTATTTAGGAATACTATTGGAAAACGGAAAATTATTTTTTTTATTATCATTTATGACTTTTTTTTTATTTAGTTTGAGTTTTGAAGCAACTTCTAGTCATAACAAATATGATATGTTCGATACGAAGGATTGACTTTCTAAAAGGGGTCAGGTGGGGTCACAAAATGATTAAAATTGAATATTGTCATAAATCTTATTTTTAACAACCGGTCATTCAGATTTGTTCATATTTGATGTAAATTGTACCTATGATTAAGAAATCTAAGTTTGTAAAAATCAAGGGACACTGGGATGTATAGAGGCCCTGTAAGGTACTTTCAGTTTTACATAGGAATACTATGGGAAAATGGAAAATTCTCAATATTTTTGTCCATTTGGGTAAATATGTTGTTCAATTTGAGATCTAAAGCATTGTCTAGTAACAATAAATTTGATTCTGTTCAATAAAGAGGATTGAATTTCTATAAGCGGCAAGGGGGCTCTATTTCCTCTCAATAGCCTTTCAGTCAAACTAGTGCATATTTGATGTAAATTATCTTTACATCAGCAAAGATTGAAGATTCTTCATATCAAAGGGCTGTGATATATTGGGGCCCTGTTATGTGATTTTGATATAGAAATATTATAAGGAAAACTGATTTTTTTCATTTTGCATCCATGTGTACAAAGAAACTTCTTTTTAAAGTTTGAATCATTTCTACTCATAACAAATCGCATAAGTGGGTGATTAAAGTTCTGACACATTAAGTGGCTGGGTTCTATAAGGGTTCAGTACAGGGGACTATATTTTATTACAGATGAATGTTATGGAAATTCAAAGTATTTCCTTTTCATAGGAATTAAGTTTTTGTTCAATTTGGGTGTGTTGGGGGTATTTATCCTTAAGTTGTTCAGACGACCCCCGAAATAGGGTTAATATTGTGGAATTTCAAAAAGTGCTATGTCCACTATGAGTCAGTATACGTACTCAGGTCTTCTTGGGCCTCTTTTGTATTCTAATCGTTACAAATGTATGTATTTTCAATTTTAGGTCAATCGTCCATTGGCAATGAAGAAAGATGGTATCCAAACACGAAAAAGGAAACCCAAAAACCTCGCCAATAAATCAAAAGGGGGATCCACAACGCCAAACAACGTCACTTCCGGTGGCTCTGTTAAATCAGAGAGTCCAGTTGGTAAGCTAATAATACTTAATTAAAAATACAAAAATGATAAATATTTCCAAGCTCCTATTCACCCTCTATGTTCATGGTGTTTTTATTCTGTATGTGTTAACAGGTTTATAAATAGAATAGACCGTACTCAAAACGTTATAATTTTTTGATAAACCTGCTTAATATTTTACTGTACACTTAATCTGGATGTCCCGTCCATTATCGATATAAACAATGTATACACGAGGAATGCCATCGTAAGATAATGAGACTGCGGTATTCTGACTGTAAGATTCAAAATTCCATGGAATCACTTTCGTTTTTTTTTCTCGCGCAATACAACAATGTTTTAAAAACAACATGTTTTTTTCCATTGCAGACGTTAAACCCAATGGTTCACCGTCTCCTATTCACAACAACAACAACCCTGCAGATACGGGCTCGGGCTCCTATAACATGGCGACATTGTCGAACATGAATAATGGAGGTGTATCCGGTTTAATGATTCCACATGGATCTCTGACGTCATATCCTGTTGTCGGTCAAAGATCAGATTCCATGATTAAAGTGGAAAGTCCAGAAAATCTGAGTGCGCATGCGCACTACAATTCTGCTTCTCCGGCAAAACATCATTCTGGAATTGAAAATGAACAGTATCATCCGCATTCACATTCAGTGAGTTCGTTAGGATTAACTTCCGGTGAATCCAATGCACTAGGACAAGTAAGCGTCGGTGCAAGTTAGACTTCTGGTGAACGAGTTTAAGTGACTTACCCGAGTGTCTTACTGAAATAGTTTACATTTTTTTATCAAATTAACAGTGCATGGCGTTTTAATGAACTTACATGTCAGTGATTTCCATATCTATAATTTATGAAAAGAATCTGCAAAGTGGACTTTATATTAATCATTAAAACAAACAATTATTCCAAGGAAGTTTATTTAACATTGTGTCTCTTACGCAGACGACTGACCAGGTGATAAGATCGATAAGGAATCTTATCTCATGTCAAGGCGTTCCTGTTCGTCTACTTATTACTTACTTACAAAAGAGATTGATAATTTCATTTTTACTATAAACAATTATCAGATAATATTTATTCAAAAAGTAATACGTGGTTCAGTGTTTCATGACACCATAGTTAAATTATATACAGCCAACCCTGTCTTCAACAGCCAGTCAGGGGAAGGAGCAAAAATGGTCTTTTAAGACAGGTGGTTGCTTAATATAGGTTACTTTGTCCTATAAGCATAGAGATAGGAAATAGTGAATGTGGCTGCTTAAGACAAGTGGCTGCTTAACAGAGGAGACCACTTACACAGGTTTTACTGTAGTATGTTATTGTTCAACCGTAACATACCGTTCATCGTTTATTAAGATTGATTTGACTTTATAGAAATATAGAATAGGAACTTCTTCCTATTCACAAAGAAGTAAGAATGGTAAGCACCATAATGACCATAGCTACGAACAAAGAAACGTAAAATTATCACGGCCTTTTATGTAATACGTACTTTATCGTATTATTATGTTTTATTCATTGATTTGCCTTTAACAAACAAGAGGTGAAAACACCGGCATCATGGCGTAAATCTTAATTTACAATTCTGTTTGTCAAACTGGTGAAACTAACAGCTTATGAAACCATTTACTTCTATTATACGTTCATAAAAAGGATTTTAAACACCTTGTCCACATATCGTGTCATAACACTAGGGCTAGTATACGTATGTGAATATGTATGTGACAAAATATGAAATCATTGGAAAGATATCTGAATCGTAGTTTGTTTGTTAAGAGAAGTTAGTATAGAATATTTTGTGAAGATCAACCATTATCGCTTAGATATAGTTACCACATATATGTTAGTTTAATTATTTCATCGCTAGAGGTTCATCATGCATCGTTAACCGAAATACCTCAGTAAAAATCGTTGTATAATGCTCGTCAGTTCAACCCTGTCTTTTTTATAATTATACTTTATCAGTATTCTATGGTGGCTGATTTCTATCATGTCGAGATGGCGGTATTTTTCAGGTTTTCTTATTGGCATTTGTCGCCGCTTCGGCGTCCGGTGAAAGCAGCCCGACATGGTAGAATTAAGCCACCACTTTGTGGTTAATGGTTTAGCTTTAAATAATATATCTCATTTACACATGCGCAGTGACATTCTATTTCACGTGCTAAATATGTGCATCTCTGTGTATTTTGATTGAGCTGTAAGAGATTGAATCAAATCATCTATTGATTCCCGAGTATTAATTTATAAAATGTTAAATCAAATTTTATATTGAAGAAGCAATAAATTGTTTAATTCATTGAATAATATAAATTCTATAAGGCAACAAATGTAACACTGCATTCATGTTACGTGTTAAATTCGTTAAATGGCTCGCCATTCCAAATCTTCCATATCCATGGTTATTTCGTTATAAGTCGAAATCTGAAGCAAATAAATGGACTATTCTGTTATTGGTCAAGCAATAGGCGATTTCAACACTGCGGCATATGTATGGACTATTCTGTTATTGGTCAAGCAATAGGTCATTTCAGCTCTGCGGCATATGCATAGACTATTCTGTTATTGGTCAAGCAATATGTCATTTCAACACTGCGGTATATGCATGGACTATTCTGTTATTGGTCAAGCAATAGGCCATTTCAACTCTGCGGTATATGCATGGATTATTTCGTTTTAAGTCGAGCAATAGCGTCATTCTACTGTGAATTTAAATAATAATGTATAGTTTGTTTATGTTTCTTACTCAAAGCTCATTTCGACGTTAGTGGCCCGATCTCATTATGAAACAAACATTATAAAGTAGGCGTATCCCTTGCAGGCAGTTTCATGACTATTTCTTAAAATAGTTATACTCCATTTGCGTTAGCATTTGATTAAAAATTAAGTGTAAATGCTTATATATGCATTAAATTGTTTTACTCAATAACAGTTTTGTGTTTTTACGTATTAACGTAGCCAAGTTTTTGTTGGTGAGAATCGATCAAGCTTTTCAAAATAAAAATACTTTGAGCTTTTGAAATAATATCGCAATGGAGATTCCTCCCAACAAACACCTTGTCTAACGTAACGGTTGTTGGTAGATGTTATTATTTTTATTGTTCATAATAAAAAGGCTTATGTATACAATTTTGAGAATATGTCTAACTAGCATTTGTAATCTCCTCTATGTTAAATGGTGTTTCTTCTGTATGTGTTAATATGTTTACAAAAGAGCGAGAAGAGAGAGAGAGAGAGAGAGAGAGAGAGAGAGAGAGAGAGAGAGAGAGAGAAAGATGGAGATAGATAGAGAGAGAGACGACGACGATGATGTTATTTTGTATGTATTTAGATGTTTATAAAATATAATTGGAGGAAGAGAGAGAGACACACACACAGAGAAAGAGAGAAAGATGTTGTTTCTTCTGTATGTGTTAACATGCTTAAAAGTAAAATAGAGAGAGAGAGAGAGAGAGGAGAGAGAGAGAGAGAGAGAGAGAGAGAGAGAGAGAGAGAGAGAGAGAGGGGATAAAATAGAGACACACACAGAGAGTCAGGGAACACAGAGAGAAAGGGTGACAGTGAAACAAAATCAGACATATATGTCCCAAAATTGACAGAAAGCTTGAAACACAAACAGAGACAGAGATGACAAGTTAAGAGATGGATGAAATAAGCGTTATAACAAAAAATAGGAGTAAGTGTAAATAGTCCGACGTAAAGAGTACAACTGGTGTAAGCAATTTAGAACGTGTTGGAAAATATTGGATTATTTGTAAATGTTTAAAACATGGTTTTAATATGCATATAGACTAATTATTATTTATAAATAAATATTACATTACATGTGATTTATAGTTAGTTTTTGTTTCTTTAATCCTAATTTAATGTGTTGTATCTACGCAAATTCTATATTTAGACGAATTATCCAGATATAGTCGAGTAATTCTGAATGAAATGGTATAACTATCTTCAAAACTACATACTCGGTCAATTCCATAATATTACATGCATAAAAGAATAATGTGATTTCAAAAACAAAATGAAGCAGAGAGATGTTGCAGGGCTAACAGTTTTAATATGTTTAATTCCATGCTTGTGTAAATGGATTGATAATTCGAGGTTATATATTCCTCTTGGAAATATTTTCACCATTTAAATAGTTTTGGTAGGGCGGATTGAAATTGGTCATGTAGAGTCATTTAGAGTTGGAGATCTGCTGTTGAATAAAACAATCAATATTTCTGCGACTTATCTATTACGTAATGGAAGAATACTGCTCCAGTCGCAATGTAAACATAGTTATGAACTTATCAAGAAAACACTCGTACTGAGGACAAAATAAATAGAAAAAAAATATCAGTTATTTTCAGAGATGCAATAAAAAAAACGTAAAAATGACTAGTATGTAATTCCGAGTCGGTTTTGGGAAAAAATAATGAGGTCTTCCAAATGATGCCGAGGAGATGCGACTGATGAACGAGATTGCAAACCAATAAGAATAGTCTGCTGGTACAACTCCGTAGAATCTACGAAAATCACCGCGGTTGTTCGGTTATTTGTTTCAACCTATCAGAAACTTTATCAGAATCTCGCTACAATCTTGGTCATCTACGGTTCTTGCTTTTCTAAAATACAATGATCGATTGATTGCTTGATTAATTGAATATTTAGCGTCATTCCATGCCATTAAGGGCTAACAGACGATCAGTTAACTTTATCACTGTTTCCTGGGATACTGGAAGGTTAACCAAGTACTCGAGCACATCCCATCTCTGCAAGTAACTGATAACTTTCTCACTTGAATCAGCGGTGAGATATATGTGATAATGTGACACAATGTCGTATATCAACCATCACGGAGATTATGGCCGAGCGGGGATTCGAACTCACGACCCCTGGATTGATTGTCAGACGCGCTAACATCTGAGCTAATCGGGCCCGGCTATAAAAGACAAAGATCTTGTTAACGAAATGCTGAAATAGTTTCCGGTTGGTCGGACTATCTCAGAAATAATAGAGTCGAACATAGTCGTTGCTGCAGTAGGCTGTTGTGATAGATATTTGTTATGTGCTGGTTTTATATTTGAGACATGATACAGGCAATGGCATTATTCGAATAAAATATAAAATAAAACCACAAAAACACAGCTTATGTCGTATCAACTTTTATTCTGCGAAAAGTATCACGACGTTAATTGTGTGTTTTAAAAATAAGTAAGCGTTAAAGATGATTAAAACTAGAGTATTTTTTAAAAATAAAAATTGTCAAGAAAAAAAACAGGAGCCAAAGATGACCAAGACGTGTGTGAAAATAGCCCTGATCACAATCAATGCTCGCTTTTTTAGATACGAGCGACTTCAAAGGATTTGAACGGGAAATGAGTGGTGGTTGTCTAAGATAGACACGCCTCCAATACGACATACGCTTTAATTTATTTTTATATATTTGTCAAAATGTATGTCGTAAAATAAGAATGTCTCTCTTAGCAAACCAAATCTTACTTCCTGTTCCAATTACGTTTTCTGAACAAACTGTCAAAATGTTATTCTGTTAGGGATTATGGTCATTGCAGATATAATTTGCTAACGAATATTAAATAAAATTGATGCTTAAAAAGCATAAGTTACGTCAATCTGTTTGAAGCGAACCTCACATATGTTCATATTGCCTACTTTGTCAAAAATTAAGGTTAATCATATAACATAAATTTTGATTTATATATACCTGGTAATAACAAACACATTTTAAATGAGTAAACATACTCAGAAAGATTACAAAATAATATACACATACACATACATATACTTACACATATTCACACACACATGCATTCATGAAAATGTTAATACAGATATAAATCTACCGTGGACAATGTGATGTTGTGTTAAAAACACCAGAGAGTAAAAGGTTGGCGAATTAACGAATTAAAAGCATTTTCTTAAACACTTTCAAACTTCAAAACCAGATATTCACCATACAAAATAAAAGTTACCACATTTTTAGAAACGACACCAACGACCACTTCCCTTGAACTCAGAGTCATGAGCTGTAAGATTTTAAATATAATAAAGAGGGTCAGTAAGAAGGATAAATGTTTTTTATTCGTTAATATCCGTATGCACATCTGTAAAATTAAAGAAACGAATCTGTGCATGTTCGTAGCACGTGTGGGGTCAGCAATACATTCGGAACACTAGCATTTTATGCTCAATTACAAAACTGAGATGTCTGGTAGTTTAAATCTATAAATAGTTCAAACTATAAGTATCTGTTTTAAAGAGAAAGAGAATAAGTCGTGAAATTCCGGTGAGAGCAAAAAGTCACTGATTACATTACGGAAATTACCGATGTTTCATACGACGGTTTAACCTATGACATGATTTTATGATCGAAGAGGTTATTGGATTTTGTTGTTAAATGACTGTATTTAAAATGAGCGTTTTTAGGTTAAAAAAGTTAATGAAATAGAAATAAAACAGTAGTGAAACCATGGAAATAAAAAAGTAGTAAAACCATAGAAATAAAAAAACAGTAAAGCCATAGAATTAAAAAAGTAGTGAAAACATAGAAATTAAAAATGTAGTGTTTAAACAAGCAATGAAACGCATAGAAATAAAAAAGTAGTGAAACATAGAAATTAAAAATGTAGTGAAACCAACCATATAATTAAACAAGTAATGAAACCATAGAAATAAATAAGTAGTGAAACATAAAAAATTAAAAATGTAGTGGAACAAACCATAGAATTAAACAAGTAATGAAACCATAGAAATAAATAAGTAGTGAAACATAGAAATTAAAGATGTAGTGAAACAAACCATAGAATTAAACAAGTAATGAGACCATAGAATTAAAAAATAATGGAACCATAGAATTAAAAAAAAAGTTAAACCATAAAAAAACCGAGTGTAATAGTGAATGGTATTATGATTAAAACATTTATTTAAATATATCAACTTTAATAATAGCAGACCTAAAGCCGCAATTAACGCGGTATAAATAGTAAATATCCGTCAAAAATGTAAGGGAGGTAATTTATTTAAAAATGTTAGTACTTTATTAATCTTTATTAAATATTAAAGAACGGGATGCAATCAAAAAATAGTTCGGTTTTTATTGCTATACCGTAGTTATAAATCTCTCATAAGCAAATGCTATTGTTGTTGTTGTTTGTTTTTATATTTTTTTGTCTCTATTTCGGTAACTCTTGAAGCAGCATCACGTGATCTCTGACTTGACTTCTTATCGCGCATCTGGCTGACGGAATGCCTCACTGCCAGGTGGGCAAAGCAGGTACCTGTTGGGAATTTAAGGGTCATGGATGAAGGTTAGGACAAGTTCTGCATCAATTAATAGACTGCAAAAAGGGACAAGGAAACCTGCTTTTAAACAAGTTGAAACGTTCATGATGTACATAGATTATACGAAAAAAAACCAACACGAGATATATCTTTAAAATTCTAAAATAAAGTTGAATAAATAAAGGGAATGGCTGTATCTAATGTTGAGAGAACTTGTGGCCAGACCATTTTACCTAATATTGTATTTGACATATAAACATAATACATACATGCATTGTAATATGTGTTTATATGGCAAAAATATATGTTTGAAATAAAATATATATATTCAATTATCATATATAGCATGTACGGCGAAATTTGAATAAACATGATCTAGTGCAGAGGTTGACAAACAATAAAATGTAAGTTTTACTTCTTTCATTGGGTCTTTCTATGAATGACAATTCTTCAAACTTTAATGATTTATAATAGAATAAAGAACGAATAGATATCCTTTTGACAATATTGGGTCAATGAATAAATATAAGCATGGCATATTAAATTTTTTTTTTCGAATATAATGCCATAAAATAAATCTATACAATTCCAATATAAGTTCAGTATGTTGAACTCTTATCCTACGTTTATCGCCTAGCAACGACATCATTTATATACATACAATATATAAATGATAATAAATCAAAATTTATTTCCATGGATAAATTCCACAGTTTCCCCGAATAAAAAACTTCTCTACTGGATTACACAATTAGAAAACTGTTATACAATATTATAAGTTATCTTAAGTGCATGAAACATAAAGGTTTTTAAGAAAGGTTATCGTGGATTACCGGGTTTTGGGTAACTTTCTGCCAGGGTTATCTGATAGCAGACGATATCGCCCACTGGGTACATGTTCTGTTGGCAACGCACACATCAGGCAATAATGTTTCGTTTAACACTTAGGCTATTTATGTTTAAAAACGAGTTTTAAATACAGTTAGAAATGAGCACAATAATTGTAAAAGTTTCAATGAAAACGGTCTCAGTTTTATATTGATACTCGGTATCATGACCATCTACATCATTGCCCTCTGTGTCGGCATCAACAACAGCAGCAGCAACAGCATTGGCTTGAATGCTTTAAAAGCGAGTTTTAAATACAGTTCGATTTAGAAAAAAAATTAAAGGAAGAAAAAAAGGTCTGTATTTGATATTAATCGTCAATATTAAGCGACGCGGTAATTCAGTAGATAAAATGTTTGCCGTTTATATCAGAGGTCGTGAGTTTGACCCGATGACCTCTCAAAAAACAACGGTCACTACTGACTCTATCCAAGAAATAGACCCTAGAACGATTCTAATAATCTCTGATCTTACCTCATAGACGAACTTAAATAAATTACAATACAGTTAGAACCAAACAATGGCTACTCTTTGTATGGAGATTGAAATGGGGTGGGGGGGGGGGGGGGGGATTGTCGGGGAAAGCTCTAAGAAAATCGGTGTCAGGTCTATATAAATAACCAACATTGTCAGGGTGACGAATTCCATCAGTATCGGTATAGGTATAATCTTAATCACAATATAGTTAGCGTCATCAAAATGATCCTCACTTTCATTCTTCTTCTCCTTATCATCATCACGTTCATCATTCCCATCATTATCATCATCATTATAATCATCATTATAATCATCATCACGGTTATCATCGTTATCATCACCACCACTACCACCATCACCATGATGATGATCATCAGCAGCAGCATTATCATCATAATCATTATCATCATCATCATCAACACCATCATCACCACCATCATCACCACCATCACCACCACTATCATCAACGACATAATCATCATTTTCCTAATAAACATCATCATCACCACAACCAACACAAAGTGCACCCTCATCATCAGAATCATCATTATAATCATCAAAGTAATATATCACCATCATCATTATCATCATATTCATCGCCGGGACATTTTCATCCTCACCAATAATCATCAATATAAGCTTCAGATTCATCATCAATATTACCATTATATATCGTACTAAGATACTCTGTCAGCATCAATGGCAGCGGTGTTACATCCCAGAAGAAGCGCACGTGATACTCTGCTCGCAATCATGACATATTAATTGTGTTTTTCTTCAATAACGAATTAATTGAGTTGAGCCATAACCAGTGATATTCCACAGAAACATTCGCCTTGTTAAAATTTGACGGGTTCCCAGACGTTACTCTAAATATTGACATCTTTATGCCAAAATACATACAACCGGTCTGTGTCTTTTTCGCTGAAACGCTTGAAACATGATCATGACAATAGAGGGGCGGTGCTAAAAGAAATCGTAGGAAAAATAAAGAACAAAAATAGAAACTATACCAGATTTTCAAAATAATTTCACACGTAATGATTTGACACGTTCGCTTCTTTCATAAAAAAAATCGAAATCATAAATGATCAGAACTGGTTTTAAAGAGCCACAAGGCAATAGTGACATTGATGATGGTTCTCCATTTTTGTGTTAGTCTGTCTATTACCTACTCACGATCAAACTCATGTGTGTCGGTATCGGTGTGTGCATATGCGCGAGTGATTGTTTGTCAGTCTGTGTGTGTCTGGGAATGCGTAATGTAACCTACTGAATTGTATGCTTTGTTCTGTGTAATAACGACTTAATAATGTATTGTATGACATGTGTCTCTGTAATTTGTAAAATATTCTTTATGTAATATTATGTATGCTGCTTTCCGATAAGGCCATTATAAATTAATTGCTAGATTATCTTTTTTTTTTTAAAACGGGGAGGGTCGGAGGATTTTATTTTTATTTTTAAAAATGTTGATGCTTTCTTTTTTTTCTTTTTTTATGAAAATAAAAAGGGTCGGGACGGCATGACAATTACGTGGCGGGCGGGGAAGATAATCTAGCAATTAATTAATTATGGCCTTATGTAGGAGATAAAGAATATATACAATAGGGGGAAAATGGGGAAATATTGATATTCAGGTATTATTATCTGCAACTTTATATTGAAAAATTTATTAACGTTTGTAATGAACGTGTAGTTTTGAAATTATTAGTAAAAAAGCAAAGATACAAATTAATATATTCCTGGAATATGTGTATTATATCGAAAAGAAATATTAAATTTAAAAAAATACATAATACACTTTTTGACACGAGTGACTATAAAAATGCGATAAAGGATGCCTTTCAACTATTTACTAGAGTTATGGAAATGAAATATAAAATACTGTAGACATAAAATTTTCTGAAACTGGTGTATTTGAGAAAATTTCATCAAAATTGTCGTGTTTCCCTTTAAACGTATAAAACTTATTGAAACATAAAAAAGAATTGTTTGATAGTCCCCAGGCAACCGAATTAAAAGAATAGGTATATTGTTAAAGCTTGACTAATCATCATCAAAGCATGTGCAATGAGACATGAAGGAAAACAGAAATATTTCAAGGATGTGACATTGTCATACATATACTGAATAATTCTGATGGAGGAATACAGTTACGCGTCTGCAATAAATAGCAAAATCTACTTAGATTCCACAACCTCAGATATAAGAATCAACTAGGTGACTTATGATGAATGGTTATATGTTTTAAAAAACGTTTTTTTAACGCATGCGCGATTAATTTGCTTAAGTCTGTTAAATGTTAAATATAATCAATGTTATTTGAACTAGCTTGGGAAAGTGCTCGATGTAGAACATGAAAAGTGTTGATAAATAGCTTATGGTTTCACTAAGACTCAAATATCCCACAGCAAAGCGAGAAATGTGTATTAGAGGGTGTGTCAATGTAAATATTTGAGCTAGGCCACAACTGTGGACTATTTATCATCAATTAATTACTGCATGCACGCTGGAGATAAACTACGCCATGGAATATTAATAAATTCTTCTTTAATTTTTCAAGACACCCCAGTCTGTCATAAATTTACGCTGGGCGTTAAAAAAGTCATATCGTGACGCGGTAGAAACGCCGCGCAGGGCATCATGGGTGATTGAACGAGACATGCGCAGATAAGGTTTATTAGCGAATTAACATGCCGAGAATTGTGCGGAATAGCGATCTTGTTCACTTTCACAATCTGAAATGAATAAAAAATTGAAAGAAAAAAACAACACAAAAATAAAACAACTAAATATATTTGTATGATGTCGCCAGAAAGTGTAACTTTATTATGTTGTCATACCCTTCATCAACACCTGCTGCCTGCTGCCTACGTTGTTCAGTTCATTATTGATTTCCTACCAGCAAAATTTAAAATCAAGTCACATGCTGTTCTGTATTTTAGCTCATAACTCATATATAGCGATTTCTGAGGGAAAGGATCTTAGAATTGTTCCCTTACGTAATGTCGATAGTTTTATATGTTTTTTTTAAAAACTGATTGGTATGCATATCCGAGTCAGTATCATGGGTAGTTTAACCTGCACTAAATGTTGTTTGTTTTGATGTTTGGGAATCAAACTGGAGACATTTCGCGTGAGGAGTAAGAACACAATATAATGTATTACATAACATACGTGCATATTATAATCAAATGACAACTTCGTTTAATAAATAATCAACTATATATTAGACCTTTTCTCTTACACTTTTAGTCAACCAGCGAGGAATCGAACTCATGATCCCAGATCCAGAATCCGGTGTCTCATCTCGTTCACTCTTTGTATAAAATTTGTGATGCAAAACACTACTTACATGCCGGAAGGTTTGTGGTGTCGAATCATTATAAAAACTATCACAATTATTATCAACAAAACACGCAAATAGATAAAACTGAAATGGATAATATATTTTTTGTTTCAGAGAAATGTCAAATTTGATTAATCAACATTAGACAAATATCACGTTTCAAAAGAATTTAAATAATTTTATATCTCTACTTTATCTTGCCACCTGTTTCTCTTAAATTTCCACGCTTCTATAATGACCAGCGGTCAGTACTGGAAACCAGCATTTCGGACAACCTCGGACATGTTCCAGACGCGCTGTAAGCGTAGCGATAGTCGTTAATTTTGACACGGTTTGACGTGTTTTAATTTACTAATTAAACATTTATCTTCTTTATGGCTCATCCCGATAAACACACCTCGTGTTACCAAGGCTGGCCACAAAAGAACACGCATGCGCCTGCGTGTCTAAAGTCGATGATATTTGTGACTTTTGGGTATATTTATTAAAATTATTATTTATTTATTTATTATTATAAACGGCCAAGTATAATAAAATTCATTGAATTAATGCAAAATAAAAAGTATTCAGTCTTGTTGAATTTGTCTTAGTTTATTCATCAAACTTTTAGTGCTCGCAATTCCTTGTATAATCAAAATACATAATACATATATCTATCTTTTTGTGTTGCTCTACTCAAGTATGTATTTGACAAAGTATTTAAATGTTTAATTTATATTTGTCCAACCTCAGAATTTATATTAAAAACATATGTATTTAA
This sequence comes from Panopea generosa, assembly GCA_029582155.1. Classification (NCBI taxonomy): domain Eukaryota; kingdom Metazoa; phylum Mollusca; class Bivalvia; order Adapedonta; family Hiatellidae; genus Panopea; species Panopea generosa. The sequence goes on along the minus strand of CM055904.1, from coordinate 1,141,239 downwards.
ATAACGTAATTTTCTAATTGAATAGAATCTAGCATAATATTGATCTATTATCTGTGTGTCGTGTTACATTTATTATCTGAATTTGTATGTAATGAGAAAAAGTATGTGTTTACTGAATAAAGAATTTTGAATCTTGAATGAATTTATTACCGTTTTGTTTAATGTACAAGTACATGTAAGTGTACAGTATCCTGAAATGAGAAACATATAAAATTTATGTTAATATCATTAAATCAATTATCGAATTGCATCTAATGATATCATTAAAACAGCACATGCTACCAATTGATATAATAGTGGTTATTTTTTATATCAAATATTTACACTCATTCCATGATATCCGCGGCCAAAATCTCAAATCTTTATATAAAAATTTCGATCAATTATAAAAAAGGTGTTTGTGTAAAAGTAATAGATAAATAGTGCGCCCCGTGCATTTATATCAATTTTGAATGTTCCATAAAACTCTCCATATTCAACATAACTTAAATTAAGGAAAAAACATGAATGGCGTTTCTATTGTATGCACTCACAGATGTTAATATTTAAAAATGAAGAAATAAAAAAAACGGCGCCTCATACATTTACATCGATTGTGAATGTTGTATATAATTCATACAAATCGTTTTATTAAGTTCTTCATATCCAATAACACAACTTAAATTAAAAATAAGCATGAATGGCGTATCTACTGTATGCCTTCACAACTGTTGATATGTAAAAAAAAAAATGAATAAATAGTAAAAACGGCGGCGCATGCATTTACATCGTATGTAATGTTTTATATAGTATAAGCAAATCGTTACATAAAACCCTACATATTTAATTGCGACATTTTAAAGAAAATAGATGGCGTTTCCGCTGTATGCATACTCAACTGTTGATTGGGATAATTTATTTTAAACATATTCTCTGTTGTTGCACATTATCACAACTTACTAAACGTGTGATGCCGGTTAACCAGCAGAATTTCAAAGTGCTGCAGTGACAAAGTACGACGTTGTGCCAAAGTGGTAACGCCCCTTTGTATAACACCTCTTTGTATAACACCCCTTTATATAACACCCCTTTGTATAACACCCCTTTGTATAACAGGTGTCAGTTTCATTGATAAATTTAGCTCTTCTTGGTGACATAGCGCATGGTCTGACGGGGATCGAACCAACGATTAACCGACCATTGGTCAATCACTATACTATAATTAATAAATTATATACTAAGGGTTCATTCATGTGAATAGTCAATAATATTACGTTATACATTTTATTTAGTATGCTTGGATTTCAATATACTGTAAAGCTTTTGTTATAAGCAAGAACTTTATTGCGAGTCTCAAACTTTGCGAATTCAAAGATTTCGCTAAAATTACAATCATCTTCACTGTCCCAATGTTTAGAATATTGGCTCGGTAAAGTTAGCAGAATAGCAGAATAGCAGAATGAATTTTTTTCATTCTGCCAGCAGAACAGCAGAACAGCAGAATGAAATTGTTTCATTCTGCTAGCAAAATAGCAGAACAGCAGAATGAAATATTTTCATTCTGCCAGCAGAACAGCAGAATAGCAGAATGAAAATTAGACAAAATGATGTTTTTATTTTATCACTTATTCTAGTGCATTTACATGCAGTAACACATCGTTATTCTTAAGATATGTTTTTTACAAGCAATCAGCACCCGGCAATTAAAGGGGAACTTTTTATCAATTCACCAAAAGGAAAATTCTCATTTTTCACCGACTTTACGTTGAAACTAACAATTATGAGTCTGATTTATTTCTCTGCATCATTTTCTACCTTCTTGTTTAGTGTCTTAAGCAAAATAGCAAAATACTAACATTTTTTTTTTTATATATATTTCCAGCAGAACAACAGAATAGCAGAATGAAATATTTTCATTCTGCCAGCAGAACAGCAGAATAGCAGATTGAAAATTGGACAAAAATGAAAATTGTTTTTTATCACTTATTTTAGTACAGTTACATACATAAACATGCATGAAGACTTTAGAGATTTTTTTACAAACAATCACCACCTGAAAGTTAAAGGGGAACTTTTTCTCATTTCACCAAATTGAAAATTCTCATTTTTCACCGAATTTACGTTCAAACTAACAATTATGAGTCTGATTTATTGCTCTGCACCATTTTCTACCTTCTTGTTTAGTGTCTTAAGCAGAAATTTTTTTTGATATTTCCAGAAGAACAGCAGAATAGCAGAATGAAAATTGGACTAAAATGACAATTGTTTTTATCACTAACTTTAGTACAGTTACACACATGAACATACCGGAAGTCTTAAGAAATGTTGTTTTTTTACAAACAATCACTACCCGAAGGTTAAAGGGGAACTTTTTCTCATTTCACCAAAAGGAAAATACTCATTTTATCACCGAATCTAACTTTTTTGTTCATTACTTGATCAGCGGAAATGATCCGCTTACATGTTATTCACGAAAAACGATTTATTTTGCCAGACTGCTCATTCCGCGAGAGTGAGAAAAGTGGAAAAAATGAAAGAATTTTTTTCATTTTTTTTATCATTGATTTTAGTTCGCTTTCATGTATGAACATGCAGGAAGGCTTAAGAACTGTTTTATAACAAACAATCACTACCCGGAAGTTAAAGTGGAACTTTTGCTCATTTCACCAAAAGGAAAATTCTCATTTTTCACCGAATTTACGTTGAAACTAACACTTATTAGCCGGGTCCACGTCAGTGAAACAAATTTTCGTCATACTGTCTCCAGCTTAATGTATAAACGAAAGTTGTATATGTGCACAATCCGTTGCAGCAAAATAAAAATGTGATTTATTCATCCTTTCACAACGGATTTGCATTTTAAAACATTTGGTCCGACGTATTTATTAACTTTTTATTGATCTAACATTTTTGTTCATTACTTTATCAGTGAAAATAAACTGCTTAAAAGTTATTCACGAAAAACATTTCATTCATTATACAATTCTATAGTAAATGATGCGACGCAAAATCAAATAAAGTCTACGAATCGTGATGTATGGTTGTTTACGAGTGTTATATTTACCAAAAAAAATTAACACGATAACATTTGACAAAAAATATGCAGTACAAAACACACCAGAGACAGATAAACAATTAAATAATTAAGCCACTGGTATATCTGGCAAACCGTGTTACATGGCTATACTCCAGCACACATTGTTACATTGCTATTGCTGCATACGGTGTTACTACTTGTGTAGCATACAGTGTTGCATTGCTATATATATTCCATTTATATATCTTGTTCACTGATTTACATTGCCATAACTAGCACATTGGATTCATCTGATACACTGTGTTACATCGTTACAACTAGCAAACTGTGTATTTTAAGGCTACATCTAGCTCACTATGTTACATTGCTATATCTGCGACAACGTGTTACACGGATATATCTAGTACATTGCGTTATATTGATAATGTAGCATACTGGGTAACATTGTGATATCTAGAACACTGTGTAACATAGCTATATCTGGCACACCGTGTTATGCGGATATATCTAGCAGACATTGTTACATTGCTATTGTAGCATACGGTGTTATATTGCTATTTGTAGCACACTATGGTACATTGCTATATCTGCGACAACGTTTTACACGGATATATCTAGTACATAGCGTTATATCATTAATGCGGGAGACTGTGTTACATTGTTATATCTAAAACACGGTGTTACATAGCTATATCTGGCACACCGTGTTACGCGGATATATCTATCAGACCATGTAACATTGCTATTGTAGCATACTGTGTTACATTGCTAGTTGTAGCACACTGTGTTACATAGTTTTATCCAGCACATTGTATTACATATGATACAGTATGTTTCACTGTTTTATCTATCACATTGTGTTACATGGTTATATCTTGTACATTGTGTTACTTTGCTTTTGTAGCAATCTGTGCTACATTGCTATATTTAGCACACTGTATTACATCTGGTACACTGTTACATTGTTATATCTAGCATACTTTGTTACATGGCTATATCAAGTACACTGTATTACATGAACGTTCATATATCTAGCATACTGTGTTACATTGCTATATTTATCATCCTGTCAAACCTTGCTATATCTAACAAACTTTGTACATGACTATATCTGGTACATTGCTTATTCTAGCAGGCTGTGTTACCGTATGATAGCTATACTTGTGATACATAACTAGATGTCGCACACCGTATAGCATTGTTATAAACAAGCAAAGTGTGGTACATCGTTATTTTTCGTTAACTTACTGTACTGCCAGGATATAACTAGAATATTATATTGCATTGCTATATCTAGCATATAGTATTAGCTGCCATATTGTAAAATAATAAAAAAATAATGATAATAATAATGATTATAATAATAAATATAATAATAATAATGATAATAATGATGATTATGATGATAATGATAATAATAAATCAGTGGAAAATGTGTCATCCTGGATAAAGCTATGTAACCACAAATAGCCATGGTTGAGGATTGAACCCATGACCCTCCAATCATTACTCTCCCGAAACATCGGTTGATAATTTAATTCTCTTCCATTTCAAACGTAGAGGTGATCGTCCGCTGACCGGTAATGGGTTTGATAAATGAATGGTGGTTTAACGCCATTTTCAGCACATTATACGTTTTATTTAGCATACCCACTTCAACTCGTGGAGCAAGACCTTAGAATAATTGATTGATTGACTGAATGTTTAGCTTCATGTTTATGCCATCAAGGGTTAAGAGACGATCAGTTAATGTGAACCACTCTTTACCGGGAATCTTGAAGGTTCACCTGTACTGAAGAACACACAACTCCGCAAGTAACCGATAACTTTCCCACTTTTATCAGAAATGATAGACAAATGATTATGAGACACTTTGCCGTATATCAATCTTGGCGGAGACTGTGGTGAACCAGGCCCATAACTCTTCGTTTTAACTTCTATTAACTGAATGATTTTTTCATGAAATTAGAAAAGTTCACCTTTAACTAAATAATGTATCAACATAATAGACAGCAAAATTGTTTCAGTCAAGTAAGACTCCACAAAATGAAAAAAAAATGTATTTTGATGACCAAACACTTTTGCTGTCTAGTATGATTTCTCCACTATTTCCATACTGCTGAATGAAATATGAACACATACAAGAATGCAGAGTTTTTATCGTCGTTTGGCCCCTGTTTACTGTGAATACATACAATTAGGAAGTGTTGATACATTATTAAGTTAAAGCTGAACTTTTCTCATTTCATGAATAAAACATTCAGTAAATATAAACGAAGAGTGATGAAAATAATAATAGTAATGATAAAGTTATAACAATAATGACAATAATACTAGTACTAGTAATAGTAACGATGACGATGGCGATGATGATGATTTTGTAGGGGTTTTTTTGCGGCGAATTGATGCCTTTGTATCATTTTTTTTCTTGTTCTCACGTGTGCACGATAATTCGGATGAAGTTAATGGTAATGGAATCGACAGCAATGGCGATTTTATCGTTGTTGATGTAGAAGAAGTGGTAGATGTTGTACTAGTTCTCTAAATATTCTTTATTCATATTGAAGTCAATATATCCAAACGAAGAGCTCTCTATGCGGGATTATGTGGCATCCCGACGGCGAGACGCTCTTTGAGATTTTATAATCGGAGCTTTATGCGGTATCACCCGGCGCTTAAGACCACTCGGTCGCGGACCAGTTCTTAATTAAGTCACTGATCTAATATTTATTAATTTTATTCGCGAAGGTGGCGAATCATGAAGCGCCGATTATCGATTGGTCAGTTATTCTTTAGCCTACATCTGGACGTTTGATTGACAGGTCGGATGAATCGCTGACCCTTGTAATATACACATACACACAATGCACCGCAACAGAACGTCTGAATTGCACAGCGTGAATGCGGATGGAACGAAAACGTAGGTAATATGCCCGCTTACACACTAAAACAATTTTAATTTAGGAATATGCATTTAAGTTGTTTTGTCTGTAATTATTTCGCAACTATTTTTTCATCAAATTTCGTGATATCTGCAGAGTCAAAGGTACTTTTTGTTTATATAATATATATATGTGTGTGTAATATCTGGCAATGCGAAATTAAGTTACAACATATATGCATAAAATATTCATATTCATCATTATTATTACTATCGTGATCGTCATCATCATCATCATCAACATCATCATCATCATCATCATCATCACCACCATCATCATCATCATCATCATCATCATCATCATCATCATCATCATCATCAGCAGCAGCAGCAGCAGCATCATCATCATCATCATCATCATCATCATCATCATCATCATCATCATTACTATTATTATCATTATTATTATTGTTATTATTATCATTATAATCATTATCATAATCATTATTATCATTATAATTATTATCATTATTATAAATGTACAATATGGCAGCTAACACTATATGCTAGATATAGCAATGCAATAATATATTCTAGTTATATCCTGGCAGTACAGTAAGTTAACGAGAAATAACGATGTACCACACTTTGCTTGTTTATAGCAATGCAATACGGTATACTACATTTAGTTATGTATCACACGTATAGCTATCATACGGTAACGCAGTGTGTTACATTTAGCAATGTACCAGATATAGTCATGAGCAAAGTGTGATAGATATAGCAACGTTTGACAATATGATAAATATAGCAATGTAACACAGTATGCTAGATATATGAACGTACATGTGATACAGTGTACTTGATATAGCCATGTAACAAAGTATGCTAGATATTACAATGTAACAGTGTACCAGATGTAATACAGTGTGCTAAATATAGCAATGTAGCACAGATTGCTACAAAAGCAAAGTAACACAATGTACAAGATATAACCATGTAACACAATGTGCTTGATAAAGCTATGTTATACAGTGTGCTACAACTAGCAATGTAACACAGTATGCTACATTAGCAATGTTACATGGTCTGAAAGATATATCCGCGTAACACGGTGTGCCAGATATAGCTATGTAACACCGTGTTTTAGATATAACAATGTAACACAGTCTCCCGCATTAATGATATAAAGCAATGTACTAGATATATCCGTATAAAACGGTGTCGCAGATATAGCAATGTGCCATAGTGTGCTACAAATAGCAATATAACACCGTATGCTACAATAGCAATGTAACAATGTCTGCTAGATATATCCGCATAACACGGTGTGCCAGATATAGCTATGTAACACAGTGTTCTAGATATTACAATGTTACCCAGTATGCTACACTATCTATATAACGCAATTTACTAGATATATCCGTGTAACACGTTGTCGCAGATATAGCAATGTAACATAGTGAGCTAGATATAGCCTTAAAATACAGTTTGCTAGTTGTAACGATGTAACACAGTGTATCAGATGAATCCAATGTGCTAGTTATGGCAATGTAAATCAGTGAACAAGATATATAAATGTAATACAATGGAATATATTAAGCAATGCAACACTGTATGTTACACTAGTAGTAACACCGTATGCAGCAATAGCAATGTAACAAGGTGTGCTGGAGTATAGCCATGTAACACGGTTTGCCAGATATACCAGTGACTTAATTATTTAATTGATTATCTGTTTCTGGTGTGTTTTGTACTGCATATGTTTTGTCAAATGTTATCGTGTTAATTTTTTTTGGTAAATATAACACTCGTAAACAACCATACATCACGATTCGTAGACTTTATTTGATTTTGCGTCGCGTCTTTAACTATAGAATTGTATAATGAATGAAATGTTTTTCGTGAATAACTTTTAAAGTGTTTATTTCAAGTGATAAAATAATGAACAAAAAGGTTAGATCAATAAAAAGTTAATAAATACGTCGGACCAAATGTTTTAAAATGCAAATCCGTTGTGAAAGGATGAATAAATCACATTTTTATGTTGCTGTAACGGATTGTGCACATATACAACTTTCGTTTATAAATTAAGCTGGAGACAGTATGAACAAAAATGTGTTTCACAGACATGGACCCGGCTAATAAGTGTTAGTTTCAACGTAAATTCGGTGAAAAATGAGAATTTCCCTTTTGGTGAAATGAGCAAAAGTTCCCCTTTAACTTCCGGGTAGTGATTATTTGTAATAAAACAGTTCTTAAACTTTCCTGCATGTTCATGCATGAAAGAGAACTCAAATCAATGATAAAAAAATCTTTCATTTTTTCACCACTTTTCTCACTCTCGCGGAATGACCAGTCTGGCAAAATAAATCGTTTTTCGTGAATAACTTGTAAGCGGATCATTTCCGCTGATCAAGTAATGAACAAAAAAGGTAGATAAAGTAATTGGTTAGCGTTAAAATTGGTTAAAAAATATTTCTTAAGACTTCCGGTATGTTCACATGTGTAACTGTACTAAAATAAGTTATAAAAAAACAACTTTCATTTTAGTCCAATTTTCATTCTGCTATTCTGCTGTTCTGCTGGAATTTTTTTTTTTTTTTTAGTATATTGCTATTTCACTTAAGACACTGAACAAGAAGGTGGAAAATGGTGCAGAGAAATGAATCCGGCATATAATTGTTAGTTTGAACGTGAAAAATTAGAAATTTCCATTTGGTGAAATGAGAAAAAGTTCCCCTTTAACTTCCGGGTAGTGATTGTTTGTAAAAAACAACAGTTCTTAAACCTTCCTGCATGTTTATGCATGAAAGCGAACTAAAATCAATGATAAAAAAAAATAAATTCTTTCGTTTTTTTTCCCACTTTTCTCACTCTCGCGGAATGAGCAGTTTGGCAAAATGAACCGTTTTTCGTGAATAACTCGTCAGCGGATCATTTCCGCTGATAAAGTTATGAAGAAAAAAGTTCGATAAAGTAGTTGGCGAGCGAAATACGTCAGTCAAACTGTTTTACAATGCGAATCCAAGGTGAAATGATGAAAAACTCTCATTTTCATTTTGCTGGGACGGGTTGAGCACGTGTACAAGTATCGTTTGTAATTTTAGCTGAACACAGTATGAACAAAAAATGTGTAAAATGGTACATGGACTTGAACTCGGCTAATAATTGTTAGTTTGAAGTTAAATTCGGTGATAAAATGAGTATTTTCCTTTTGGTGAAATGAGAAAACGTTCCCCTTTAACCTTCGGGTAGTGATTGTTTGTAAAAAAAAACATTTCTTAAGACTTCCGGTATGTTCATGTGTGTAACTGCACTAAAATAAGTGATAAAAAAAAAATTTCATTTTAGTCCAATTTTCATTCTGCTATTCTGCTGTTCTGCTGGCAGAATGAAAATATTTCATTCTGCTATTCTGCTGTTCTGCTGGAATTTTTTTTTTTTTTTTTTTTCAGTATATCGCTATTTTACTTAAGACACTGAACGAGAAGGTGGAAAATGGTGCAGAGAAATGAATCCGGCATATAATTGTTAGTTTGAACGTGAAAAATTAGAAATTTCCATTTGGTGAAATGATAAAAAGTTCCCCTTTAACTTCCGGGTAGTGATTGTTTGTAAAAAACAACAGTTCTTAAACCTTCCTGCATGTTTATGCATGAAAGCGAACTAAAATCAATGATAAAAAAAAAAAAAAATTCTTTCGTTTTTTTTCCCACTTTTCTCACTCTCGCGGAATGAGCAGTTTGGCAAAATGAACCGTTTTTCGTGAATAACTCGTCAGCGGATCATTTCCGCTGATAAAGTTATGAAGAAAAAAGTTCGATAAAGTAGTTGGCGAGCGAAATACGTCAGTCAAACTGTTTTACAATGCGAATCCAAGGTGAAATGATGAAAAACTCTCATTTTCATTTTGCTGGGACGGGTTGAGCACGTGTACAAGTATCGTTTGTAATTTTAGCTGAACACAGTATGAACAAAAAATGTGTAAAATGGTACATGGACTTGAACTCGGCTAATAATTGTTAGTTTGAAGTTAAATTCGGTGATAAAATGAGTATTTTCCTTTTGGTGAAATGAGAAAACGTTCCCCTTTAACCTTCGGGTAGTGATTGTTTGTAAAAAAAAACAACAGTTCTTAAACATTCCTGCATGTTTATGCATGAAAACGAACTAAAATCATAATAAAAAAAAAATTCAACTGTAACCTTCGGTTGTTGATTGTTGGTAAAAAAAAAAACAATTCTTAAGACTGAATGCATGTTCATGCACGTACATAATTATACTAAAATAAGTGATAAAAAAGACATCATTTTTCATTCTGCTATTCTGCTGTTCTGCTGGCAGAATGAAAATCTTTCATTCTGCTGTTCTGCTATTCTGCTGGCAGAATGAGAATATTTCATTCTGCTGTTCTGCTATTCTGCTGGCAGAATGAAAAAAATTCATTCTGCTGTTCTGCCATTCTGCTAACTTGACCGACTTTAGAATATTTGAATAAAAAAATGCATTTTCGGCGGTTTCACTTTTCGAACGTCACAAATTTTATATTTCGAGAATAGAAAATTTGCAAAATAGTTCACACGAATTTAAAGGGGTTTACATTACATAAGTCTTGTAGCGTTATTCATTAACTAAAGCTCAGCCTTGAATACTCAATATCTAAAATCTCTAGATAATCATCGCCTTGAATATAAATGTGATTTTTAGACATAAACTGTTAAAGTTCCATTTTCTACAAGTGAATGCAGTCATAATTTTCTGCATGTTATAATGTGATTATATGTTTTTAAAAAATATGTGACAAGTGTCTTCATCCGGCTTCAGTTTTATACTCAGAGTGTTTTGTTCATCCGACTTCAGTTTTATACTCAGGGCGTTGTTTTGTTCATCCAGCTTCAGTTTTATACTCAGAGTGTTGTTTTGTTCATCCGGCTTCAGTTTTATACTCAGAGTGTTGTTTTGTTCATCCGGCTTCAGTTTTATACTCAGGACATTGTTTTGTTCACCCGGCTTCAGTTTTATACTCAGAGCGTTGTTTTGTTCATCCGGCTTCAGTTTTATACTCATAGTGTTGTTTTGTTCATCCGGCTTCAGTTTTATACTCAGAGTGTTGTGTTGTTCATCCAGCTTCAGTTTTATACTCAGAGTGTTGTTTTGTTCATCCGGCTTCAGTTTTATACTCAGGGCGTTGTTTTGTCCATCCAGCTTCAGTTTTATACTCAGAGTGTTGTTTTGTTCATCCGGCTTCAGTTTTATACTCAGAGTGTTGTTTTGTCCACCCAGCTTCAGTTTTATACTCAGAGTGTTGTTTTGTTCATCCGGCTTCAGTTTTATACTCAGAGTGTTGTTTTGTTCATCCGGCTTCAGTTTTATACTCAGAGTGTTGTTTTGTTCATCCGGCTTCAGTTTTATACTCAGAGCGTTGTTTTGTTCATCCGGCTTCAGTTTTATACTCAGAGTGTTGTTTTTGTTCATCCGGCTTCAGTTTTATACTCAGAGTGTTGTTTTGTTCATCCGCCTTCAGTTTTATACTCAGAGTGTTGTTTTGTTCATCCAGCTTCAGTTTTATACTCAGGGCGTTGTTTTGTTCATCCGGCTTCAGTTTTATACTCAGAGTGTTGTTTTGTTCATCCAGCTTCAGTTTTATACTCAGAGTGTTGTTTTGTTCATCCAGTTTCAGTTTTTGCTCAGAGTGTTGTTTTGGTCATTCAGCTTCAGTTTTATACTCAGAGTGTTGTTTTGTTCATCCAGTTTCAGTTTTTACTCAGAGTGTTGTTTTGTTCATCCGGCTTCAGTTTTATACTCAGAGTGTTATACTCAGAGTGTTGTTTTGGTCATCCGGCTTCAGTTTTATACTCAGAGTGTTGTTTTGTTCATCCAGCTTCAGTTTTTACTCAGAGTGTTGTTTTGTTCATCCGGCTTCAGTTTTATACTCAGGGCGTTGTTTTGTTCATCCGGCTTCAGTTTTATACTCAGGGCGTTGTTTTGTTCATCCGGCTTCTGTTTTATACTCAGAGTGTTGTTTTGTTCATCCAGCTTCAATTTTATACTCAGAGCGTTGTTTTGTTCATCCGGCTTCAGTTTTATACTCAGAGTGTTGTTTTGTTCATCCGGCTTCAGTTTTATACTCAGAGCGTTGTTTTGTTCATCCGGCTTCAGTTTTATACGTTTTATACTCAGAGCGTTGTTTTGTTCATCCGGCTTCAGTTTTATACTCAGGGCTTCAGTTTTTTCCACCATATTTAAATAACTTCAAATGCGAAGTTTTAAAATGTAAAAAGTATTATCAAATTTATGTCTATCTAAAAAGAAACCAGTCTATTGTTTTCTTTATTAACAACTTGGTACGTATTGCTATGAGCATTGTACTGGTACTGGTACCCATAATTCCAATACCAGCCTTGGAACTGTACAAACCAACCATGATGTACTCAGTTAACTGTGAAATAAGTCAAATTCATTTATAACAATAACTCACCAACCATTCTGGAGACTATTCTTGGACTTCAGCTTGAAAATAAAAACTCCAACCTTAGATATCTAGTTTATGATGACATAAAATAATTGTGACAGTTCATTTGACTATATTATACTAGATGTCACAACACGCTTGCACATTTCGGCTTCAAATCTTGTCTCTAAATGTGTTTTTCAAACTTCTGTCTTGAGTTTAAGTCTAAGAACATTAAGAATGAATGGGAATACCACCTGAGAACGCATTCGAGAATACGAACGTTTCAATTGCGAACTTAGCGGCGGATGACTTTCCCTCATTTCTAGTCAGCAATTTGCTGGACCTGGCAATTCTTTTTTGGCTTCCCTCCTTAAATAATTCCGAAGACCGTTATTATATTGTTATTATATTGTTATTATATTGTTATTATATTAATAATTGAGCTTATCAAAGTATCAGATCAGACAATGTATATTACATTATGAACAATTCCAGTATTTAATGATAGTTTTACACGCAAATTGGCAATTATACAAGTATAAAACATCAAATCAACTTTAATCATTCCACGCCATTATATATCTAAATTTAATTTTCCATAAATCATTTAATGATTTCATAAACAATACCGAGAAAAAACTACAATTAAAGACACCGCATGACTATCTGAATTTCCTAACATACAAACGTTCACACAAATCACATCATAAAGATTGCTGCTCATTTTGTCACATGGTGGGATTTATTCATGCAACTTCTGCACCCCATATCGTGGGTTATCGTTGTTGTTATCCGATTTATCAGGCTTTATTGAAGTTTATCGATACCGCTGTGGGGCAATATCGATAAAGAGCGATACACATTGGAGGGTTAATTATTTAATTAGCAATTGGATTCTTAGATCATGGGAAATTGGTTTAACGTCAGAGTTAATCCGTGGAAAAAATAGTTCATACCTGTGGATATATGGGAAACATATAAATGCACGTGTCTCACATAGTTCTGTCATTTTTTCTAGCATCATAGCTTTGGTATATGTCAAATTACACATTTAATGACTTAGTTCTGGGGAATGTGTTGATTAAGGACATGCAACAGTATATTAATAAACATGCAACAGTTAATAACACTTACTGCTGCCTTAGTATTTTATATAAGACTTAAGACACAAGACATGGCATTGACTTAACGTTTATAGATCTACAGTTTCTCGTCATCAAGCTCACTTCCATTCAATTCAATTCAATTCAATATCTTTATTTTCTCTATAACAGGAGATTATGAACATAGAAAACAGTTTAACAACATATAACAATACATGTTATTAACATATAACAATACAGTTTAACAACATATAACAATACATGTTATTCACATATAACAATACAGTTTAACAACATATAACAATACATGTTATTAACATATATCAATACATGTTATTAACATATAACAATACAGTTTAACAACATATAACAATACATGTTATTAACATATAACAATACAGTTTAACAACATATAACAATACATGTTATTAGCATATAACAATAAATTGTATCAACATATAACAATACATGTTATTAACATATTGCAATAAATTTTATCAACATATAACAATACATGTTATTAACATATAACAATACATATTATTGACATATAACAATACATGTTATTAAACTATAGTCTGTATTCATAATCTATATAATTATAAAAATAACAAATATGTTATTGCATATACATTTTCATATGCATTATAACAAACGCACAATCTGAAAATGATTTACGTCAGCTCATTTTTTAAAAAATATTTTCAATTGTTGACGTGGTCAATGACGTCATTGATTTTATCGATATTTGTTAATCCTCCGTTACAGAAGAGCTTATTTGGTTTAAACATATTTAGTAATTAAAATTTACATAAACACAAATACGTTTAAGTGCCACTTTGTATTGGAACAGAAGATAAATCTTATAAATCTTCTTCTCCACGTAGAATGTTTAACATCACATTTGATGAACACTTTTTTTCTTCATTTGGTAAACATTTAATTCTGTCAAATTAATGTAAAATTATAATCATAACTGAGTCAAACCATTTCCGTCAAACTATATCTATTTTGTTTCAGTTACATCAGTCAAATTTGGAATTCTTTTCAGGCGCATTTACCGCAGATGTACACACATGCGTTTGTTTGCTTGATTAAATTTTCGTTGTTGCCTTTTTTAAATAAAAATAAAACACGAATTGAAGATAGAAAATAATGACATGATAAACAGAATACGATGTTAGTGACTGATGGGTCAAAGTTTATCAGGTGAGGTAGTGATAAAAAATAAACCCGATGTAAATCTATTCTCTAATTTTTAAAACTCCTTTTCTGTTTCCAATGCAGACATTACAGAAATCTAAACTATTTACTGTTCCAGTCTTCGGGAGAATTTCATCCGTTTGATATTAATGTCTTACTATTTGAAGAGAACTTAATATTAATGTATTACTACTTGAAGAGAACTTAATATTAATGTATTACTATTTGGAGAGAACTTAATATTAATGTATTACTATTTGGAAAGAAGAACCTAACTGTGGACGAAAACATTCAAATATTTCAAGCTATCCAGGGTTATATTAAAAATACAAACCGGTTTTTTAATTAAGCTATTTTTCATTTCGAAAACATTTGATAAGCTTTCCAAATATGATAATGGTACATGTATATTGCAATAAATAGCCAAAGTAACTTATGCAATTTTATTATATAAAATAATAGTTTTGTAATCTGTTAATCCAGTATTATTTAAAGTTTGAGGTTTGTTATGAGTCTTTTTTCTCTGCTCTTATTCTCTTACAATTTTGTTATTTTACTCCATCATATTAACTATGTTAAAGTAACATTTTAGTATTTTTAAAGTTTGTTATAAGTTTTCTGTTCTCTCTACTCTTTTTCTCTTACAATACTGTAGTTTTTTCCTTCATATTTATTTATTTTTATTTGTTTACAACTGCTCTATATGTTATTTGTTAGGCTGTAGGTGGGAGGTCCGAATCTAATGTTGGAAGAACGTGTGACTCGATCCCATTTCTGTTTATATAAATAGAACTAAATATGTTTAAGTAAACTCCTTTCATAAATTTAATAATGAATGAGAACTCATGTAATTTATCATATACACTATACTAACCTATACACAAAAGTCAGCACATATTTAACAGAAGTAACGGAGACTTTGCCTGTTTCGATACAACTAAAATAACAAATTAGCGGGAATACATAATTTATTTCGGAATGTTCAACGCGAATAAATCCTGATCTGTGAATATATATATTAACAAAATATTCATAATTTCAATATACGTATATTGCATTTTTTATAAATTCTGAAAATCAAAGTACAATAAAAGATGATTCTACACTACTCTTATATATCAATATATGCAAATGGTGAAAGTAATAGCACGTGTTTAAGTTATTTTAAAACAATGTCTGTCGACGTATCAAATAAGGATATTCCGAGGATATGATAAATAATTGCTGCATTCGTTAAATAGTTTACAGATATCTCCATGGAAATCAAGCATTATGTATATTATATTGTGAAACCATGATAATCGGTATTTATGTATATACATTATATAATAAATTATGTGTGTGTGTATGTGCGTGCGTGCGTGCGTGCGTGTGTGTGTGTGCGCGCGCGCGTGTGTGTGTGTGTGCATGTGTTTATGGGTGCTAAATTGAAAGTTATAAGTACATTGTAGATTACATTAAAAATTATCAATTTTATTTTTCGTCGGATAATATGCTTGTATATATTTATCACCATGGGTCTTTCCTTAATTACCTAATGGACTTCCACCATATCACGTGGCGTGAAATGACCTTTTACCACTTAAAACTCAAATGATTCTGATATGATTCGAAGCTATAGAAATGAAAAGAATCACTATAAATTACATGAAGATACAAAAAAGTGCGATATCAGAGTAAATATCACGTATAATACCCCCAGAAAGAATAGTAATGCCTGAAAACCAATGCTCAGTGTTGTCCGTTTCTCTAACTAACGACGGACGCGTGCTAGAGTTGAGTTTTCTCAACACTTGGGCAACATAAATCTTCGCCAATAATTCATATGTCAGGGGGTTCAGATAACGGCCGTATTTTGATCAAGCCAGCAACATTTTTATGCTCGTTTATTGTGGAAAAAATCCGCTGATAACACACATTTCCATTTATATACGAGACGGAGCTTCAGTGCTTCAGCATGACGTATTGCACTGCCAATATAGGGTGTATGTGTTTGCGTGCGAATGCGTGTTTTATGTATATAAAGGAGATTAAGTTCTGCTCCATAGAAACTGTATCATTTTATAATGATATATATATATGATATATATAATAATATTGTACTAATATATATTTTGTTATTAAGTTATATGAAAGTAGTGACATATCGACACTGTTGTTCAGTCAGCGATGAAAGCTTAGAAAAACTTTCTTCAATAAATTGAATTATTATTATTGTTTGTTATTATTGATATAATTATTATTATTATTTGTAATAGTAGTAGGTAGTAGTAGTGGTGGAGATGGTAGTAGTATAGTAGTAGTAGTAGTAGTAGTAGTAGTAGTAGTAGTAGTAGTAGTAGTAGTAGTAGTAGTAGTAGTAGTAGTAGTGGTGGTGGTGGTGGTGGTGGTGGTGGTGGTGGTGGTGGTGGTGGTGGTGGTAGTAGTTTAGAAGTAGTAGTACAAGTAGTAGTAGTAGTAGGAGTGGTGGTGGTGGTGGTATAGTAGTAGTAGTAGTAGTAGTAGTAGTAGTAGTAATGGTGGTGGTGGTGGTTGTGGTGGTGGTGGTGGTGGTGGTGGTGGTGGTGGTGGTGGTGGTGGTGGTAGTAGTAGTAGTAGTAGTAGTAGTAGTAGTAGTAGTAGTAATAGTAGAAGTAGTAATAGTAGTAGTAGTAGTAGTAGTAGTAGTAGTAGTAGTAGTAGTAGTAGTAGTAGTAGTAGTAGTAGTAGTAGTAGTAGTAGTAGTAGTAGTAGTAGTAGTAGTAGTAGTAGTAGTAGTAGTACAATCATTGCGTAATAATCACAATTATTGTTATTATCATTGCTTCTAGTTTTGTTATGAAATAGAAGTAGTAACTTTAACTTCATTCTTTAATATATCGCAGTATTATATTCATTTTTACTTTTATAACTTAATTTCATTTGCATGGAAAACAGCACCAACAATATACAAACGACATATCTATAAAATGTTGTTGTTTTTTCTGCATTTGTACTGATATATATATTATTCAATAAATAAAGCTTTGTACAGCGATGGACAAATGCCTGTAGTTAGTTTCAAATCCGTGTTTCGTATTTCGATATACATGCAACTAACCTTAACCCGTCACAGTCTTCAGTACTGAGAGAAACACAATGAAATATCAAACATATTGAAAAATGAAAAAAGAATATTAAACTAACATCTAAACACCTAACTGCAATGTTTATAAGATAATTACAGTATCTAAACTCAAATTATCAATAGAGTTCAAAACATTGAAAACGGTCAAACAATCATTTTACAGCAGTATTGTAATGATACAATGATGGTCAACAAGATAAGTCTTCGATCCCCTAAGCGGTAAACCAGTACTAGACATATTTTGTCTCTGTTTATCACTGACTACGTCTCCACATATTCAGAGGTGGGAGACTCTCGACCGTAAAGCTAAAACTGTGGTCAGGCACGGATTCGAACGTATGACCCCTCGGTTAGCAGTCAGACGCATTATCGACTGAACCGGACGTGCACGACGAAACAGTAATTCAGAGAAAATATAATCACACAATTTCAAAGAATAGACGATAAGCCGTTAATCTCGGTCGTTGCCTGAAGACGGATATACTAGAATATTCCTAGTTCTAAATTAACTATACTGACAACTAAATATAAATATACTTTCTTTCAAACGCTTTAAAATTGAACAAAACACCAACATCTTTTGATAATTTTTTTTTAATTTATACTAAATTACTGTACCTGAACATGTATATACTTTAAATAATTTTAATGAATTCAGTATTGTTTGGGTGTATTAATTAAATTTTAATAATTAATTTATTATCTCTCCCATAAATATATATATAAAGGGAGATAATTTAATTAATTCATATATATTTAATTTCATATATATATATATATATATATATATATATATATATATATATATATATATATATAAACTGACTTTTCATTAACCCTAACCCTTACCCTAACCCTATATATATATATAAACTGACTTTTCATTAATTCTAAAAGTTATATGCATTCCTCATTTTAAATGCTTTTTTAGAAAAAAAAAGAGATGAAAGCAATCTGAAAAAAAAAAAGTTTTACACTTTAACCTCTGCATTAACAATCTTATTTTAACGATTTAAAAGTGAGTAAAAAATCTTATAAAATATTTTTCAGTTAAACAGTTTATGAATTTCAAAACTCATACAACTCTCGTTTCAAAAGCTTTGAAAGAAAGAAGGTGAATATCATTTCTGCAAGTACATATATAAATTTAAACCTTTCATCAATTCTAAGACGGAAACATCCCTCATTTTAAATCCTCTAAAAATACCAATATTTCTTAAATATTTTTTTTGTCTTATTAGATTCTCTAAAACTATAAGACTAAATAATGTCTATTTTTACATTTTGCAGTATCAAATACACAGTATTCATGAATCGTATACATTATGTTAGGAGAATTAATAACATGTATTTAGAGAATTTTTTTTTGAAATATTGAACTGAAATAAATAGTTAACTGTCACAAGGAACTAGAGAAGCAGACGAAATATTGAATTTGAACAGACGATCCACGCAAAGAGAAATGGGTAAAATGGTATTAACTAACGGCGCCAGTTGTGATTCCTTTTCTCTCTAATTCCTTGACTTTCAGTTCGTCGTCGAGGGATAGAGAGAGAGAGAGAGAGAGAGAGAGAGAGAGAGAGAGAGAGAGAGAGAGAGAGAGAGAGAGAGAGAGGGAGGGAGGGAGGGAGGGAGGGAGGGAGAGAGAGAGAGAGAGAGAGAGAGAGAGAGAGAGAGAGAGAGAGAGAGAGAGAGAAAACTGACCATGTGGGATACTGTTGTACACGTCAGTGAAGTAGTCTGACCAGATCTAGCTTGCATTTCATAAAAAGGGCAGTATTTTATTTGGTCATTAATTTTCATAAGTAGATTTATTTTGACAGATTTTTATCGATATATCACGCGAGTTATCAGTATGCGAGGACTGTCCAAGATTAAACGAGATTAAATGAGATTACACGAGATAACGCGAGGTTTCGGTAACTCGGTATGTACTCGTTCTAAGTCCGCTTTGTACGTTTCAGACTTTTCATATCAGAATCTGTTTGTTTTAGCGATCTGCAATCTCTGCCATACTAGATGTTGCCTGATTTGTGATAACCTATGAACAAGTTTTTGTTACTCCATACAAAGCGTTTCTTGATTTAGACTTTCGTAATCAGTCTCAGTAAACGTTTGTTTTTGTTGAGTCGATACTATTAAACTGCGCCGTGTTTGTTTTACATACAGTTTCGGATACTTACGAACAAAACCAAAGTCTGCAACTTAACAACAAACGACTTCTGTATATGGATTAATTGTCAAGACGACATTTTACGTACATTGCATACAAATCGTTAAGTCAGAAAAACCGGAATGTGCCCATACCTGAACAATATTGGTGTTGGTTTACCTTGTCTACTATTCGTGCATGGCATTGGTTAGATCACTTCTATATGATTTTTTTTTTAATTTTATTTTTTTCCCCCCACAAACATTATCTCTTGTAATAAGAGGAAAGTACAGGGAATATATCGACACACCTTTCTCTAATTCGTTTATTTCAAAAATGTTTTGTTTTTCATTAAATGATTTAAATACACTAAAACACGCACACACACATCCGGTTTGCCATTTCAACATAGATTTATATTCTCACGACCAATGGAAATGTGTTTGGAACCACATGGCCACGGAGAGTCATAAATATGATTATTATTATAAAATGAAGGCGAATAAATATCGTTTATATTGCGGAAAACAATGCCTTCAATTAATTACAGATAACCTATGTCACGTGAGAGATAACCTGTATCACGTGAGTACGTCACGTGACACAATAAACTAGATAACGCCAATTAGAATATGATCGGTGTTTACGCTGCAATTTACGAAGAATGGCAAATATTTACGTGTAATGTGAAGATGACAGTGTCCGTATAGTTTTAAATAAATTTGATGTTGACCGATAAATACCAACAATTCAACTATTTTGAACTTTCCGGTGTGTTTCCCCGGTAGTGTGTTTATATTAAGGAGGATTGAGTTGTCTCTAGTCTTTGAATGAACTAAGCATACAGCACCCGGGTCTGAGTCCAGCGTACAGTTAACGGCACACTCGACGATCTCAGTTTCAAAACAAGACATCAGCAACTTGTTTAATATTTACTGACTATTAAAATGTATTTGCTGATTGATAGAAATATAACGATTTAATAATATCACTTTTCTACGTGTGTAATTAATGTCGTCATGATTTCACGTGTATTGTTAATACTGTGTAATATTAGAGTTATTTGTATATTCATATACTGTTCATTATTTGTGAACATTAAGCATTAATAAATAAAGTTGGAAAAAATATGGAATTTCAAAACCAATTTCACTTTATTTTATCAAATCAATCTTAAAACTTTGAATGTAGAACTATTTGGAGATCTTGCACCCAAGCATATTTATATCAAACTTAATTTTTCTAGTAATGAAAATATACATTATTTTAATCTTGTAAAAACTACTTTTTTCTCCCTAGTTTTGAAACAATAATTTGGGTGGGGGTGGGGATCCGTAACATACCCAACTTTCAACATCGGTGTCTCGTGAAATTCAGATACTATTTTTTACTATAAACAAAGAAGGACGACTTTAGTTTAATCATCATCAATCAATAACCGTTTAAAATATGATTAGATTTGTACTTATCATAAAATGGTATTTAAAATTTCCCCTACAAGTTATTCTTTCATAATTTCAAATTAATTCATGTTTGATCCCTTTTTAAGATTAAAGACAAACACCCATATTCTCTATATAAAAGTTTTGTTGGCCCGGATCATATCTATTACGATTAAAATTATAGTTAAACTTATTTGCAACTTATTAAGCATTAATTTGTTAAATTGTATCACAGGGATAATGCTAGTGCATGTTTTCCCGTAAACGTATTGACCAATATTGCCATATAGTATGTCTCAAGAAAGAGAAGTAATTACAATGTTTATTGTATTGTGTGTCTCGCTATCTTTGAACAAATCTCACTAAACATATGTATATAACACATTCAATTTATTTTTATTCCGTTGATTTGAAGAAAAAAAACATGAACCTTGAACCTTAGCAACCACTTCAAAATACTTTCAGAAAATATTTTTCAATTATCACGAAAAAAGCATTTAAAACGTGTCACCGCTTTGGCGCGATTACCGTTATCAGAGAGGACTGACTCCGACATTTTATTCTTGACGGGTTGCGGCAAATTCATCAATTCTCCACAATGTTTCTGCCCAAATTGACGTTGATTTTTATACTCCGTGACGAACATGATATCGTGCCACTTGCTGTCGGGCCGTTTCATCTAATTAACAAGGGGTATAATTAATGGTGGAGACAATTAATGGGTATCGAGGGCCAAGTTAATGTTCATTTTAGCGCAATGTCCAGTTAGACCAGCCAGTCGTGTATCATATATGACCGTGCCTGTAAATACATGAAATATGTCTGCGGGCATTAAACTTGAGTTAACTTTGTAATATCTCAAATTTAGAGTAAATGTAGCACTAGTGTCTGCGGGCATCAAACATGAGTTAACTGTGTAATACCTCAAATTTAGAGTAAATGTAGCACTAGTGTCTGCGGACATTAAACATGAGTTAACTTTGTAATACCTCAAATTTATAGTAAATGTAGCACTAATGTCTGCGGACATTAAACATGAGTTAACTGCGTGATACCTCAAATTTATAGTAAATGTAGCACTAATGTTTGCGGCATTAAACATAAGTTAAATTTGTAATACCTCAAATTTAGAGAAAATGTAGCACTAATGTCTGCAGGCATTAAACATGAGTTAACTTTGTAATACCTCAAATTTAAAGTAAATAAAGCACTAATATCTGCGGGCATTAAGCATGAATTAAATTTGTAATACCTCAAATTTAGAGCACTAATGTCTGCGAGCATTAAACATGAGTTAAATTTGTAATACCTCAAATTTAGAGTAAATGTAGCACTAATGTGACATTTTGTTGTTGATTTTTTTATATTGTAAGTAAGGACTTGAATAGAAGGATAGGACACTTGCATCGCCTGACTAAATGTTGATAAAATAGCACTCGAAGAATTAATAATTTGGCAAGTTGGTCATTCATAATACATAGGTAACTTATTTCTTGTACATATATTCTTGTATATATAACCTGTATGTAAGCTTGGACGTTTAAACGTGTTTAGATCACGAACACTGATCTTGAATTAAAGATATTGAGCTTTGAAGGAAAAGTTCTTGCAATGTGTCGTTATTTCAACTGCAGTATACAATTTTTCTTATCAAAAGTACTTCAACAATTTAAACACATATTTTTGGGAATGGTATTGTTTTGATGATAATTTCATTTCTCTGCAGTGTAAGAATTTTGATTCGTGTTCCTCAGATGAATGGAAGTTAAGATAATTGAAAATGAGATATTGCGAGATTTGGTGTGAATACGCGAGTTCTCTATATAATTCCTTACTGTAAGTAAACATTTTAGAAACCATTGTATACCTAAAAAAGTATTTTTTATATAGATCTAATTGATATTTGTATATATTTCTATCTGTGTAGTCTGCCTTTCTTACACGAGACAATATTGATTAAGAGAAAGCATACAGTTACTTTATTCCTGTAATACAAGTTGACAAACTAATGCTAAATAAGATAAAAAAGAGTTGAACTGCCGAATATTACATTTAAAACTGATACACATGAGAACAAATGCAACTTGCAAAGTGTTGCTCATTTCTTTTGCAACACAAATCGTGAAGTCTACGGTGAACCGACGTTATAGGGAAGTTGTACTGAATATTTTATTTTTGTAACCCGATTCTTTAGAATTAAACAATGCATTATAGTATCTGACATTTATTGTATAGTTGGCAAACAATAATTATTCTCCCATCCCATCTCAGCATATTTCTTTGGGGTTTGCAAATCACAGCAAAACATAAATTCCCCTCCCTAAAAGTTGGTAGTCGCTTCACACCTACACAAGACACATTAGAAATAAAATATACCCTGTCAATCTAGACAGTGTTATAATTAGAACGGTAATTCCGATAACAACAATAATCCGGCTAAAGATTTTTTTATAAAAAAAATAAGAAAGAAACCAATCTCTGTTTCCTGGGGGGAGGGGTGTTTCTAAAGCTGAACAAGTAAACACTGGAGGAACGTTTACGTGTTATCTAGCTGCTACTTCAGGTTTTTAACAGAAACACACGAATTTCATTACGTAATCTCATATTTGTTAAACATGCTTAAAGGTATTTCGCGTATCTATTGATATCTGATTTGGGGAGATACAGTGATTGAAAACTATTCCCCATACCTCGTCCCTATCATCACATGCGGTAACATGCTAAATGCCTTTTTAGAAACACCTGGGGGCCACCGCTCCATCTTGATTCTGTATAGTCAGTTGAGCGTAGTTTAGACTTTTAAAAAGGGTCATGAATTACAGTTTTACGTCATAACTGTTCTGTTTTGTGTGAAGGCTGGTTTGTTTGCCATATGCGTGCGCGCATGTGGAAGGTCAGCACACTTAAGGTCAACTGATTATGACATAAGGTCAATTGTTTGAATGAATATGATTTATCAGAAAGTATGAAATTTACTCTGATTTATTTCAGAAATACGGGACATATCATTATACTTTGAATTCATAACATCACGTTTAGGTTTATCTCGCTTTATGCTAGGTGGTGTGGTGGGTTACACGTGTTGTCTCCCTTGTATTTATTCTTATTTTACAGGAGATGTGAGCCAAACATTGATTTTTGTTCTTTATTCTATTGCCGGTAAATAAAAAAAGTTTGAATGCGTGTTATTCAAAGAGAGACCCAATAAAAGAAGTGAAACTTACACTTTATTGTTTTTCAACCTCTACACTACCAAAATATGATGAGAAAAATAGTGGAAAGTTATCCAAGAGTCCCAATTTTCCAAGTATTACTTTTTTTAAATTCACAATTCAAACATGACAATGCTTTCAAAATGTTCATGTTCATGTTCAAAATACATCAATAATGCCATTCAAATAAAAAATGAGCATTAAAATAAAGTAAATGCATTTTTTTAAAAAGAAGCAACAAGGGTTATTTATAACTATGCCTACATGCTCTCTCTGGTGAATCTTTCAAGCATTTGCCAGAGTTATACCATTTTCCATAGTGGGATATTTTGATTTCATAATTGCATTATGTACATATAGATATATAAATTTCAAAAAAATAATTTAAAGTGAAATATTAGCAGATTTTATGTGTCACATATTTCAGTTTTATTGGTAAAAAATATTTTATTTTAACCTGCAATTTGGCTGTTTCGGTTCAACTTCATTTATTGTGGCTCAATTGCGAACAAAATTTCAAAGTTTATATGAGCCTCTGTCGAGTCCGCTTCCTGGATAGAACAATTGTTGAGTGTTGTTATTTGAGAGACATCGGGTCAACCGGGGATCGAACCCGCAACCTCTCTCGTGAGCGGTCAACACCATATCTATTACACTACCAACCCGATTCTCTTGTTTCCCTCCTGCTTATTGCTAGCATATTAACATTTTGCATTCTTCAATCATGTCAGCAATTTTTTTTTTCATTCTGCTGTTTAAATGATTTTTTCCCATTTTCGATACTACCATTTGTCCACAAATGCCTAATACTGGTTGACAGCGACATGTCTAAACTGTAAGAACCTGTTTCGCAACCGATTTAAAATGAATATAGAGAATACCATGTTAGTGCATGAATGTCTGAATTTTATCAGAGAAAAAATAAGCACGAGCCTTTTCGAGGGCGTGTGTTTTTTTTTCAACCGAACCTGATAAATTTCAGATTATCAGGCACCGACATGATATTCTATTCATTATGTCAATAGTTGCGTTTTTTTATCTTTCTTTGTTAAAAACAAACAACTGATTTTAGTACAGCAAACAAATGCATGTGTGTACATCTGCGGTAAATGCACCTAAAAGTCCAAACAAAACAAATGAAAATGCTGACAAATGTGAAAATGGTGACAAATGCAAAATGGTGGCAAATGCGAAAATGGTGACAAATGTGAAAATGGTCACAAACGCGAAAGTGGTGACAAATGCAAAAATGGTCACAAATGTGAAAATGTTGACAAGTGCGAAAATGGTCACAAACGCGAAAATGGTGACAAATGTGAAAATGGTTACAAATGTGAAAATGGTGACAAATGCGAAAATGGTCACAAACGCGAAAATGATCACAATGTGAAAATGGTCACGATTGTGAAACTGATCACAAATGCGAAAATGGTGACAAATTAGAAAATGGTCACGAATGTGAAAATGGTCACAAATGTGAAAATGCTAACGAATGTGAAAATGGTCACAAAAGTCACAAATGTGAAAATGGTCACAAATGTGAAATTGGTCACAAATGTGAAAATGGTAACGAATGTGAAAATGGTAACGAATGTGAAAATGGTGACAAATGTGAAAATGGTGACAAATGTGAAAATGTTCACAAACACGAAAATGTTCACAAATGTGAAAAAGGTTACAAATGTGAAAATGGTCACAAATGTGAAAAAGGTTACAAATGTCACAAACGCGAAAATGTTCACAAATGTGAAAAAGGTCACAAATGCGAAAATGGTTACAAATGTGAAAATGGTCACAAATGTGAAAATGGTCATGAATATGAAAATGGTCACATATGTGAAAATGGTCACAAATGTGAAAATGGTGACAAATGCGAAAATGGTCACAAATGTGAAAAAGATCACAACGCGAAAATGTGAAAATGGTCACGAATGTGAAAATGGTCACAAATGTGAAAATGATGACAAATGCGAAAATGGTCACAAATGTGAAAAAGGTCACAAACGCGAAAATGGTCACAAATGTGTAAATGGTCACGAATGTGAAAATTGTCACAAATGTGAAAATGGACACAAATGCGAAAATGGTAATGACTGTAAAATTATTTATAACAAATGTGACCAAAACATGTTTATTCCATTTGCGACGTTTTATGGCATGTGACTGTTGTCTTATTTACATTTGTAACAAATAGCTTTATTTAAAAAAAATTTACACATAATATTATGTAGATGTAGTAAAATTATTTCACATTAATTTTGTGGCCTTTTTATACATTTGTGACCATTTTTACATTTGTGACCATTTTCACATTTGTGACCATTTGCACATGTTGGTGTCCTACATGGGGATAAATAAAATTTAGCAGGCCAATTCATTGTTTAGTTTTATTTTTAAATTTAAAAAAAAAATACAAAATACTTGTTGAAACTCTGTAATTTTTGCTGTTATTCAAAGACGCAGACCATCCTCGGGAACTGTTAAACAAGGTCAGACAGCATGATATTTTATATAGAGCATCACTCGCATTGCCGTTTTCGTCAGGTCCCACTATCCATTACCCTAAAGTCGCAGACGGCCGTCTGGTTTTCGCCTCATTTGCTTCATCAAATAAAAATGCGAATAAAAAGCAAATTTCAACCCTGCTTGCAAATTCTTCTATGCGAGCTGTTTCAAAATTAACCATTTATTGAAATTTTGCCAATATCTTTTGACTATTTACATGCATGATGTAAACTCACCTGACCCAAGGTGGCCCGGATGAATTTCAAAGCAGACACGTAAAACAGAAGCGGGACGGGAATCTCTCTTGTGGAACAAGATTTTTGCGAGAAAAGACGAGATTATCGCGATACTCTCAAACAATCGCACACAATGTCATCACCCGTGTTCCAGTCGCCTAGTAATCTTTTACTGCTTCGCTTGTGGTTTAATGTAGTTGATTAAGACAGTTTAACCCTGGACAGGAAGTGACAGAACCGTTGTCTCGCTGAAAAGACGAGGGGTATTTTTTTTTGTTTAAACATAATTATTTTATAATTCACCATAGATAAACAAATACATATTTAGGTTATTTATAGCGTCTTGGAAAACCGTTGTTGTTTTTCTAACCCATGTGTTGTTTTAGTATTGAATACAGTTATTTACAAAAAATAAGTCATTCTTTTGGTAAGATTCTGCTCACTACCCTTTTTTAACCCTTTACTTCATATAGACGCCTTTGGACACCTCTAATATAGACGCCTTTGGACACCTCTAATATAGACGCCTTTCGACACCTCTAATATAGACGCCTTTGGACACCTCTAATATAGACGCCTTTGAACACCTCTAATATAGAAGGCTTTTGAATTATTGGGTGAATTATGTTTATATCAACACCGAGGATAAATAGAGATGTAACACTAGTTTATTACCAATACTATGTGACAGGATTTTTAAACAATAATAAAGTTTTTATTTAAGAAAAACTCGTGTGAACAAGTCAATATTTCATGAAGTCCTCAAACATGCATATATTATTTACATCAATACACTAAAAAAGTAGAAAGCAAAACATAAGAGATAATAATAATAACGGTATAATTATGATTACGTACACCAAATGCTAATACAATTTTAACAATGCGTGTTATACTAAATGTGATATATAAAAGAAAGTTATGGACTTATTTTATGAGCCTTGGTTCTGTAGCTTATGCTTGAACCCATCAGTAATACAAATTTTGGAAATGGTTCTCTAAATTAGATAAACTAGAATGTTCGTTCGATATTCGTTTTTTTTTTCGTTTTTTGATTTTCAAATTGAATCTCCAATAAAAAATAATTTGTATATTCGATATCTATTAAAAATGTTTGAGTATCGAAAAACAAAAAAAAACAACAACTTGATATTCGACATTCATTGAAAAATGTTTGTAAGATTTTTTTTGATTTTTTTTGGTGAATTACGAATCTCCGGGCATTTGATGTTTTTCTGTGAAAGACCAATGTCCAGTTCTTTGTGTTTCGATATTCAAACATTTTTCTGTGAAATACCAATGTCCAGTTCTTTGTGTTTCTATATTCAAACATTTTAAATGAATATCGAATATCAATGTATTTGTTATTCAAGATTCAATTTGAATATCGAACAGTCGAATAAAACGAAAGCCGAACTTTGACCCGCACTGAATAAGTCTCAGACAGAGTAACGTAGATCTTGAGTGTAACGTAATTAATACGTAATGTCTCAAGTGACAATAAACAGACAGATACATTTCAATGTTCCTATGTGAATTAATTTGATATTTAAATTTTCACTGAAACCTTCACTTACATTATTTAGTCTATGCTTGATAACTATGACATTACCAAATAGATTACACTAAATATCTCTATGTCAATAGCATAAGAGCATAAAACAAACGTGATGGTTATTGAATAAAAAAATCACTTAATATTAAATTTTGTATAACGAAAAAAAAAATATCGATTTTTTATATATTTTTTACAAAATTATTAATTTACATCGGAATTTTGATCACATTACATAAAGCCTAAAACACCTCTCCCCGGCGAGTAGATTAAACACTATCAATCCTACTCTATGGCTTATTAAATTAGATGCGTTCTCGGAGCCGTTTAATATTATTCTAAATGGCGACCATATCGTATTATCGCGTAGCAAATAAGTTGAGATAAGAAATCCCTAGAAATCCCGATAAACTCATTTCCAAAACTGATTGCCGAGCTGAATGATTTTAGCACATGCTGCGTGCGCCGCTTAAACGCACGTGATCTGCACGAGCGAGCTGTGGAATCAGCAGAGCGCAACGCTGATAACATTCACAGAATCTTACTATCCCCTGCGACACACATTAGTACATAAGCATGTAATCTAAATGGGATTATTTGTGAAAGATATTCAGCAGATCTCATGGGACAGCTCGGGAATGGTTCATCTGACGCACACTGAGGGCAATGTTTCATTTTGTCCGTAATTGTTGTTTTTTTAACGAGAACATACGCTATGGTATTCCAAATCTAAGTAAACATGTTTATTTTCTATTTTTAAAGTGCAGTGGATAAAAAGCTGTCCGCTCATGACAGAGGTCTCGGGTACAATTCCAGGCACTCAAAAACAATAATTAAAACTTGTTTCTACAGAAAATGAACTTAACATCAATCATATAAATACTGAGCTTTATTTTGCAACCTAATTAAAATAAATTAGTATAAACTGAACTATAACCAGTGCTACTTGTACCGCTGCTATCGCGCTGCTATTGTCGGTGGTGGTGCTGCTGCTGCTATTACTGCTGCTGTTTTTTTTCTACTGCCTTTAGTTCTGATAATATTAATATAACTAGTATTCAACAATAATTAAAACTGTTTTTATTCACAATAAGATGAATAATTGAAGACAAGAGGAGCAAGTGAGATTAACATTTCAAGCAGCACGATAGCGCCAAAGTTACCGGACTGTCACATTGCATGTATCCCGTGCTCTAAACCGTCAAATTAA
Source organism: Panopea generosa (assembly GCA_029582155.1). NCBI lineage: Eukaryota > Metazoa > Mollusca > Bivalvia > Adapedonta > Hiatellidae > Panopea > Panopea generosa. Next base: position 1,111,161 of record CM055904.1, on the reverse strand, counting down.
CCATGCAAAAATCGTTCGTCCATAATTATAATTAAATATAAACATGCATTCAAAAGCCGAGGCACGACTAGTAAATTCAAATGAACAATTACATATATTTTTATTACGTGTCTATTAATGTTTAATGTCTAATACAACACGATATTTAACAAAAAAATATGATCACCACATCACGATTTACAAAAAGAAGAGGAGCTGTATGCCAGTCTGGTTTAATTATAAGTATACGCAGTGACAATTATACCAGTGCCTCTGTTCGTTTCTATCAAAATCACAAATAAATTATTAATTTGGCACTTTGATTACGATCCTCTGCATAGAAGTGCCGCCATTTTGGTTCAGCTGTTAACACGTGACTGATTTATAGGTCATGTGACTGATTTATTAAGCAACAGAGAAATTCCATCGTCCTATTAAAACTCGTTATTGGATATGTTGTATGTACAAGAGCAACCTGCGTTTTATGCGATGGTATGCACCAGTATGTCTCATTTAAGTTGTGATGGATGGTAAAAATTTGATGCTTTTTTTTGAGAATTATAAAATTTTCTCAGTGCATTGTGAAATTATCAAATTATCTTTGATGATAATTTCACTGTTGTAAATAGTGAAATTGTCAATGAGTATTTCGCTAATTTTAAAGCGAAAAAATATGTAGTTGTAAGGTTAAATATTAATGAGATTTCACACGTGAACACTGATTGTACCACGTGGTCTTGCTACACGTGACCCTGCATTTTCAGGGATCACTCGAGGATAGATATTTCACTTAAAATATCAACTACATGTATTCTTTTTACCATCGTGTACAGCCCTGTATGCGGCCTACGGTCCGGCTGTATTTCTCTATTATACAAGAGCGAAGTTGTGGGTTCGATCTCCCGGTTTGCTTCGATCTACATATAACATATGGTATGACAGTTCAGAACAAAGTTCACAGACTGTCTTGTCTGATGCCAATTTAATGTGACTGGATGGAGCGCCTGTGAGCAGCAGTTTCAGTCGGCAGTAACGTTTAGTTTGACATTCACAAATACATAATTAATACGATCAAATGTGTTAAGCAACTAACATGTAGACACAATCATTATAAAATGGCCTTAAACTCAACTGACACCTCTGTATACAACTATACTCCAATTTATAACAACAGTCGAATTATATAGTATTTTGCTGCTGTTGTTTTTTAACGGAGTTCAACAACATTTTGACCACTCTACGGTCATATCAGCTCTATTGGTTGAGAAAGACCACTAATGCATATACAGGATACCGGTAGAACCACTGTCTTTACGCAAGTAGCAGACAAATTTCCTCACATATAGCTTTTCTATTCGAACCTACGACCTCAGCGATGAGAAGTAGATTATTTTTAGACAGCGGCACCTTGTGCCTCTGGGTCACTAAAAATCTTGAATTCTGTAGTACTAGTACGTAGTGATATTTATCATGTGATGAGATGTTCGGATGGCTGCAGTCACCATTTATATTGTTTTTATGATAGATCAAGTTATGATTGTGTTGGAATAATCGTCTCAATAGGAACATACTTGTGGAGGAGCGGTTGGTCCTACATGACACATGTATCTGTGCCCTGAATCATGTTCATATATCTGTGGCCTGAATCAAGTACATGTATCTGTGCCATGAATCATGCACATGTATCTATGCCCTGAATCATACACATGTATCTGTGCCCTGAATAACGTACATATATCTGTGTCCTGAATCATACACATATATCTGTGCCCTGCATCATGCACATGCATCTGTGCCCTGACTCAGGCACATGTATCTATGCCCTGAATCATGAACATGTATCTATGCCCTGAATCATGAACATATATATGTGCCCTGGATTATGCACATGTATCTGTGCCCTGAATCATGTACACACATATGTGCCCTGAATCATGTACATATATAAATGCCCTGAATAATGTACATATATCTGTGCCCTGAATCATGTACACATATATGTGCCCTGAATGATGTACATACATATATATATAAATGTATGCCCTGAATCATGTGCACATATCTGTGCGATGAATCATGTACACGTATCTGTGCCCTGAAGCATGCACATGTATCTGTGCCATGAATAATGTACATATATCTGTGCCCTGAATCATGTACACATATCTGTGCCCTGAATCATGTACATATATATATATATGCCCTGAATAATGTGCACATATCTGTGCCTTGAATCATGTACATATATCTGTGCCCTGTATCATGCACATGTATATGTGCCCTGAATCATGCACATGCATCTATGCCCTTAATCATGCACATGTATCTGTGCCCTGAAACATGCACATAGAATTGTGCTCTGGATCATACACATGTTTCTATGCTCTGAATCTGTGCCCTGAATCATACACATATATCTATGCCCTGAATTATACACATGCATCTGTGCACTGGATCATGCAAATGTATCTGTGCCCTGAATCATGCACATGAATATGTGCTCTGAATCATGTTCATACATCTGATCCCTGAAATATGTACACATATCTATGCCTTGAATCATGTACACATATCTGTGCCCTGAATCATGTACACATATCTGTGCCCTGAATCATGCACATGTATCGCTGCCATGAATCATGCACATGTATCTGTGCATATGTGGCCTGAATCATGCACATGTATCTGTGCCCTGAATCATGCACATGTATCTGTGCCCTGAATGATAAACATGTTTCTGTGCCCTGATTCATACACATGTATCTGTGCCCTGAATCATGCACATGTATATGTTCCTTGAATCATGCACATGTTTCTGTTTCCTGAATCATGCACATGTATCTGTGCCCTGAATCATGCACATTTATCTGTGCCCTGATGTATCTGTGCCCTGAATCATTCGCATTGATCTGTGCCTTAATTTCTGTACATGGGTCTGCTGTCCCCTCTATCATGTACAATCTATATTTCGTGCTGAAATTGTTATTAAACTCCAATTTAAAAAAAAAAACGCAAAATAAAACCATGGACATGCGCATTGAAAATTCTTGCAGAATCAGTAGTTTTTATATTAAGCTGTAAAAACGTTTTGTCATTTATATATATATAAGTTAGTTCCTTATCGTGAAGATTACTCCCATAAAGTAGGCTATACTTAGTCAAACAATAAACATGCAATATGTGGGGGAATAAAACTTTAAAAGCATTTTCAGTGGCAGGAGGTTTTTATCCTCTGTGGGGGGAAGCCAACGTTTTTGAGTGACTGCAATATTTCTGTGTTGCGATTTGCAAAGATTTACTTATCGTGCTTTATCTAAGCGTCTTTATAGCAGAAAAACAAGACAGTAGATTTTGAAGCTGTTCCGTTATTTTATATTTTCTTTTCAAAGAGCACTTGATCGCCTAAAAGATACCTTGTACCGTTAATAGGGACCGATACCGATCAGAGATCGTTCGGGGGGCTAGCTGATAGTGCTACTTCAACATTCACATGACATGCTGCATGATAATTACTCGTGGAAAATGCAGCTATTTTTGTCGTTTTGCCTCTAATTCTATGTTTAAATGATAAATTATAGCATGCAGTGTAGTCGTTTAACTCAACTGCTGGGTTAAGCGAGGTTTTAGTATTTGGGCGTTTATGCATGTGTTAAGAATTTTAAAAAAAATATGTTGAAGAAATTGGAATTTTGTTTTTGCAAATTTCACACATATTTGTATCTATATATACATATACTGTCAAATATCAAATCTTTATTAATAAACATTTTAAGACGAGTATCAGCGCATGTATACTGAACAGGACAGCTAACCCGCCACCTGACATTTTATGTAAAGACATTTTATGTAAAGACATTTTATGTACCTGACATTTTATGTAAAGACATTTTATGTAAAGACATTTTATATACCTGACATTTTATGTAAAGACATTTTATGTATTTTCTCAAAAAGTATCAAAGCAATTTCCTTAAAATTTTGGAGTTAGATATGAAAGAACATTTAGGTTATGTAAAATCAATACATAGAATATTCTGATCTTTTGACGAATACTGGAATATAAAAGTAGTGAATTGGCTGTTTGGCTCTGTCTATGTTTTTAACGTTTATAATTATCTCACTAATTGTTATTATATTTAATTCACTTTACATATGTATAACAATGGCCTTAAGTTGTGCGTTGGCTTATTACATACATTTCTGTTATAAGTGATAAAACAGTGGCACGTCGGAACCCTGTCTATTTTTCGTCTCTTATAATTCTTTTAGAATGACGTTTGATGTGTCTTACATGTTATTTGTACTACGCACATTTATCATATGAGACTTCATTACGCTACGAGTATTAGAATATAAATCTACATCTCAATTGATATCACAAAATGATAAAGAAACTAAATTAACACGCATAAAATTATGAGTGATTTATTACGAAGACAAGGAATCGACCGCAAAGTATCACATCAAAACCCAATTATTTCGCAGGAGAAAGAAATAATAAATACAGAATCTCATAAAAGAGCTCGTTTATCACTAAATTTGCGCAATCCTGCATCTATCATTATATTATACAGTTTAATAAATTTAATAACAAATGAAAACGCAATTGTACATACTCGACTGATTCCGTCAATCCTCGGTATATAATCGGCGAGGTGGTCCCGTCTTAATGACGAACACGAGAGAATTTATATCACATTGTTCGAAAAAAAAAGGAACATGTACACTTTATATTTCCACGTTATTCTTTATAAGAAGAGATAAAAAAATTTTCTCAGATACTATAAATAACACAATGAATGAAAATATTTTCCCGTCAGTCTCCGTCAGGCGCCAACGTCTCAGTAAACCGCCATTGTGGATGATTAACTGACGTGATTGAGATAATCGGCCAAGCCGGGAAGTAGCTCTTTACGTGCAAGAGAGTCAACAAAGGACAATACCGAGTGATGTAATAAATGACGTCATTTGTTGATATTCTCTAGCGAAAATTTAAATATAAAAATATTGGATGGATTTTATTTATTTCAGGCCGTTGTTTATGTGATAAATTAATTCATTGTTTAAATCAGGCTTTCAAATCTAGAAAACGAAAATAACAGAAATACAAGCTTAATTCTGCAGGTACGTCCTGCACTAATAATACAGTATAAAAAAGACAACACTTAAATATAATAAGAGAATATTGGGGGGAAAACATTGTTAACACTCATAAAACAACAAATTATACAGTACTAAAGAAATTTAAAATTAAATTTGATAATGCAATAATGCAATTTTGAAATTAATAAAAAAAGAATTTCTTAGCGAAAAACTGTTTCCCTGTTGGAGCCCCCGACGGCGAAGTAAGTGAGTATGCTACACCCTCCTCTCCACGTGTGAAGGTTTATTTTCTCTCTCGTAATAGTTTCCTGATCGTTATCACAACGTATCCCAGCATTCCAACTTAATAGCCACTTTACCCGCAGCGGGAAAAGTATTAATGCGCGTTATAAAAATCTTATTTATTAACGGGTCGCGTGAGTTAAAGGTAAATCATTCCCCAGATATCTCGTGTATAAATATAAATTAAACCCATTAAAATGTTGGTCAAAATGTCGTTAATACGGGGTTTTAATTTCGATTCTCCTCCATTAGCCAGTAATCTGTAACTCGATCATAATTAACGTTTCGTGGTTATATTCAGAACATGCCTTAATGTAGGTTAACCTCATGTGCAATTTCCCCACGCCCAATGTATCAACATTTTTAAAGGCATATCATGATTTCGGATGTCGGTACCGTACGTATGTGTGCTCGTTTGTGGATCTGTTTAAATTCTGTTCCCTGGCTGTGACCGCGGTTTATCATCATCAAACTAGTGTATTTGATGAGCCTAATGCCTCTGGCCTCCACGGGCCGGGACATAGCGGGAATTTCGACGTTTCTCCCTGCATAACCAAGATAGAGATCCTGTCGTGCAGGGATACTTTGCCGGTAAAAGGAACGTGCTAAAAGTATTTTTCTCGCGGGGTCTCTTTTGATTATACATCTATAACTACTCTGTCGACTGTTAAAGTTCCATTAGTATCCGTCGAATAAATGAGAGTGCTATCACATACACAATATCAAACAAAGCAAATTTATACCTTTCATAGGCAGGTTACTCAGACAGAAAGTATATGACCAGACCAACTCAATGACTGAAACACAAATATACTCACCGTTTTTTTTCACGCAAAGTTAAACTCTCGAACTTCCACAGCACTGCAGGAACGCTGGTGTGGTATGCGCACGACACTTTTGCTCTGTTATCATCCACTATGTCTCGGTCAAAGATGAGCCGGGGCAACATAATTATGACTGGTGTACCGACACTTTTGCTCTGTTATCACCCACTATGTCCCGGTCAAAGATGAGCCGGGGCAACATGGCTGGTGTATAACATTGTCTGATGACTTGTAAAATGCAGAATAATGTTGTAAAGTCAGCTGCCACTAGGATTTGAACACGTTGATTGGTCAGTTGTTTCAGCGAAAGTTTTGTGAGCGTTAACGTACTATGAATAATGGGACAGGCATATATTTCCCTAAACTTATTGAGATTAAACGAACCTGAATCGGAAGGTAACATGGACTGGAATAGACTTGGCCAAGAATTAAAAAAAAACATATTTACCTCCATTATTTGCATAGTTTCATTAGAGTTTTGGACAGAATTTTCATATTATATAAGACTATTTTGTTCGTAAAACCTAAATACTAGCATAGTAATAGTAAAAGTCATACATTACAGATGTATGCATGTGGAAATAGCGATGATGGTGTCTGACCGTTACTCAGTGGAAATAGAGATAGTTGTGTCTGGCCGTTACTCAGTGGAAATAGCGATAGTGGTGTCTGACCGTTACCCAGTAAAAATAGCGATAGTGGTGTCTGACCGTTACTCAGTGGAAATAGCGATGGTGGTGTCTGGCCGTTACTCTAGTGGAAAAAGCGATGGTGGTGTTTGACCGTTACCCAGTGGAAATAGCGATGATGGTGTCTGACCGTTACTCAAGGGAATAGCAATGATGGTGTCTCATCGTTACCCAGCGGAAATAGCAATGGTGGTGTCTGACCGTTACCTAGTGGATATAGCGATGGTGGTGTTTGACAGTTACCTAGCGGAAATAGTAATGGTGGTGTCTGTTCGTTACCCAGTGGAAATAGCGATGACATGGTGTCTGACCGTTACACAGTGGAAAAAAACGATAATGGGGTGTCTGACCGTTACCTAGTGGAAATAGCGATGGTGGTGTCTGACAGTTATCCAGTGGAAATAGCGATGCTGACGTCTGACCGCTACCCAGTGGAAATTGCGATGGTGGTGTCTGACCTTTACCCAGTGAAAATAACGATGATGGCGTCTGACCGTTACCCAGTGGAAATAGCGATGGCGGTGGGTGACAGTTACCCAGAGGAAATAGCGATGATTGGGTCTGACCGTTAAAAGGCGATGGTGGTGTCTGGCCGTTACCCAGTGCATACGTTCATTCTTGTGCAAATGTAATACACTGTTATGTTCTCCTTGCACTGTTAGGGTTTTGTTAGCCCCGGGCACTATACGGGTCACTTTGGCGAACATAAATTCTTATACAGTCGGAGATTTACTCATTGCCGCTATGTGATCGTTAATTACTCCTTGTTCCGTTATTGTTGTATAATACAGTTGCCTATAGGTCCGCTATTGTGGCGTCGGGCATTTTTTTTTTAAATAGAGTAACCATTACGTGTTTTTCTGAGTTTATCTTCTTGATGACCATACACTTATAGAATATTATAATTCATGTGTCGGAGCTAACTATGAAGTTCCGGTAACTCATGCAAGTAATTAAGCGTAATCACTTCCCTTTGCATCCAACCAAGATAAACTGAAATATGCTCTTGTGATGACAAGTTAAAACATTTCTTTTACCATCATTAGATGTATCATAAGATAAACTAAATGAAACTTCTAAATTTCCGGTGGCAAAAAAGTATCACCCGTTTATGAAAATGACTTCCGTTTGCTGCACCAATCAAAAGTCTTCGTATAACCCAGACTTAGGGGCAACGGGAACTTTTTTAATCTGGTATATAAAAAAAGAGACAAGGTGCGTCAAATCAAATCTTAGATAGGATATCTCTGAACATCGCGGTGATAATATCTCTATCTTCAAAAGAAATATCAAACATCTATAAGACGTTCCAGTGTGACATGATTTATAGGCCTTGAGTAACAAGTTTACACCACATAGGAAGTAATTAATTATTGGAACTCAGATTTCACTCAGATATCCAGTCAGACCACCCGAGACTTTATGAGTTACCGCCACCCGAGAGTAAACTAAACATCTAAAAGTATCAATATTTCAAAATTTTGTAGTAAAAATGTTTGTTTTTAGAATTAGATACTGTGTATAAAGTATTCATGAATTAATAGACATTGGACAGTTTTGCACTAAGTAATTTAAAAGAAACAATTTTTAAAATAATTGATGGAGGGACGCCAAATCTAACAAACATTTTTACGTGAAAGTGGCTGGGCTTATCTGCACAAGAATTAAAATAAAACGATTTTCAACGAACTTATTTGAGTTTGAAAATGGTTTACACTTTTGGAAATATGAGCTTATTGAAAAATGAATTTGATGTAACACGGGCACAAGTTCTAGTACGGGTGATTTGACATAGCATGAAATGAAATTGTACAACACAACATACAGTTTTACAGATCAACCCCGAGTGACAATCCACCATGCTATGTAGGAATATGTCAAGATCGGCAGTATAACTCTAAGTTTAAACGTAACTGTTTTCCCGGATTCAATCGATTAGACCCGGAAATTTCCCGATCTTTACGTAATATAACTACTAGATAATTGACGTTACTCAACAGGTTGGGTATAATACTAGTATCGGCGATAATAGCAAGTTTAAAACCATGTTATTTTACGATAAACATCGGTATTTTGTACCAGACATGATCCAGTTAGACACACTTTATACTAAATATAATTATACCCGTTTTTTTTAATGATTTGAAATGTCATAAACAATGTCGCATTAACTGTATACATCGACGAATATTTTATATGCATGTACATTGCAACTATACGGTTGTTAAATAGAAGCGCAGCGGTAGTATGGTGGATATAGTGTTTGTTTACTCCAGATATTGTGAGTTAGATCCGATCTCGACCCGATGCCTCACAAATGCATTACTGGTTCTGTCCAGGAGCGGACTCTAGAGCGGTTTGGATAAGGTTTAGGCTTTCTCCGCAATCGTGTAAAAATATATTGGTATTTACAAAAATATACCTCTATATAGAGAATTCCGCATGAATATTCATTTATTATTGAAATTATTAAACGAGCTTGCCGAGAATTATTTTACTTTTTTGACACTGAGTTTAATAAAAACAATTATAAATGGGCACATTTGTGAGATTATTTTCATCGCATTTAAACTCAGAAAAAAATGATAGAATTGCCATGTATCTCCATGTAAAAGGATGAAAGGTTGTTTCCAAGATGCTATAAATAGGACAATGCCTTCGTTAGTTTCCGTCATTCATCGTGTGACGTCAACGCCTCAATTATAATGATAAAATAGCAATCGGAACATCGCTCGGCTATTTCCGCCTATGTACGAAATCGACCGAGCTGTGCTCCGATTGAATTAATAGAGAGAAAAAAACCAACTACGTTGCAGCTACATTTAAGTTTATTTAGTTATGTAATGTGGGACTGTATAATTATGCAAATGTATTTGTGTGATAATCATGATAGTTTTTTTATCTTTATTTCAGTCCACTTTTTTAATGTAAACACTTGAGTTTATCATTTCGAGGGCCTCATGGAAAACTGAATTTATTCAAATTAATTCTCTCGTTAAAAAAATCTTATTTATTATTATTATTATTAATATTATTTTCATAATTAATAATATAATTATACTTATTATTTATCATTATTATTATTTATTATCATTATTATGTTTATTATTATTATTATAATTATAATTATCATTATCATTATCATTATCATTATTATTATTATTATTATTATTATTATTATTATTATTATTATTATTATTATTATTATTATTATTATTTTTTTTTTTTTTTTTTTTTTTTTTTTTTTTTTATTATATTATCATTATTATTTTTATTATATTATCATTATTATTGTTATTATTATTATTATTATTATTATCATTATTATTATCATTATAATTCTGTGTGGATAAAATCTACCAGCAAGTGATTTTTTTAAATAAAAGAAGATTACCATGTTCTCCTCATGAGTTTCGTTATTTCGTCTTGTTATCTACTTTTTTCATTTGAGGTTTTTTCTTCGGATAATAATTGCATTGCTTTTTATTAATGCACTCGGGCTGTGTGTGCGCGTGCGTGTGTTCGGGCGTGTGTTCGTGTATTTCTTTATTTATGTATTGTATTGTGATGTACTGTATATTGGTTTTGTATAATTGTATGTTGTTTTTCTTTTTTTTTTTTCATATTTTATTTTCGTAACTCTTCATTATTCGAGGCTTATAAAGATTATATATAGCTTTTGTTTCAGTGAGATTTTAAATTGATATCATTTAGTGCGTTAAAAAAATAATATGGTAATAAAGTTGATAAAAAATACACGTTTTCATTGTGAACATGTTGATAAAAAATGTGCTCTATTTGTCTGTACGTTATTATTTCATATTGACTTTAGGATATTACTTAATATAATGTGAGACATAAAAGTCAGAAAAGTTTGTAATACAATGTACGTCTTCCGAAAATACAATGGTGACGTCTAACCTAATGGTTTCATTTCTTTATTACTATATGGCTGCCGGATAGTAGAACAATACGGAACATACTTTGTGTCGATCGAAAGTTTATTTCTTGTTGCATAAAAATGCTATACCAGCAACTAGATTCTATTTGAATTAGAAATTATTCTGCGTTTTTATCATAACAAAGCATAAGAAAAGTTGATTGAGTGGTTTTGTGGTAAAACATCGCACCCAGGATCGGAGAGTCGTGGATTCGATCTCCAACCACGCCTGTGTGTGGTGCCCAGGAGAAAGACATTTTATCCACATACGCTTAGTACCGGTTCTACCCAGGAGCCCGATTAGCTCAGTCGGTTACGCGTCTGACTATCAATCCAGGGGTCGTGAGTTCGAATCCCCCGCCCGGCAACAGTCTCCGTGATGATTGATATACGACATTGTGTCTCAATACCATTCGTCTCTCACTGCTGATTCAAGTGGGAAAGTTATCAGTTACTTGCGGAGATGGGTTGTGCTCGAGTACTGGTTAATACCAGGAAACAGTGGTTAGATTAACTGATCGTCTGTTAGCCCTCGATGGCATAAAAATGACGCTAAATATTCAATCAATCAATCAATCTACCCAGGAAGACTTCGAGCGGGATTTGTCGATGTTTTAATAACTCGTTTTGCCATGGAAGTAAAATAAAAGAGTTAAAAAAAGTATACATTTTTCTGCTTTATTGATGAAAATTCAATGAAAATAAAACTGAAGAAATCAAAAAAAGCATTTTCTCATTGACACTGACGGTCAACACCACAAAGGATCGAAAGTTGTCAGAGCTCGATGGAGTTGTCTTCATTTTATATGTGGCATTTTCCTATGTCGCAACTAATATCATTATATAATGTATCGTGTACATGTACGTTAATTTTAATTATGCTTCCAAATATCAGTAAGATATTTGTGTGTACACATTTATTTCAGCTCAGTTATAAAGTATACTCATATTTTGTGACTCACTTTCAAGTTTGTTTCTATGGTGATTTTTATATATTATCGGTGGAGCCTAGAATTAAACCCACAACATCTGGCATGAGCGGCCGATACCGCAACTATAACACGTCCTCACCGCTTAACATTTCTAAAAATTGATGGAATCACGGAAAACAAATAGTGGTATCTAACCTTTGAAAAATAGTATAGGGAAAGCGGAAGTAGAATAAGTAGCTAAAAGTCGGGTCCTTTCAAGAACAGCATGTTGAGTGCGGAAGAATCCGTCAGTTGTATGCGATAATGCTGATAGCAAACGACAATTTATCTCTTATATAAATAAGTGAAAGGTTTATCTTGCATCTTTCCACAATGACGAGATAACTCCTGTCTCAGTAACAACATTCAGGGGAGATAACGCTCCGAGAGGAAATATTATATGATCCATATACAGACAATGATTGGCTCAGCGGAGAGATGAAAAGATACATAAGACGTGTGTTTCGGTAGGAGTCATGATGTATGATAATCATATTTAGTTTCCTTACTAGTTGCGTCGTGCGTTCACAGTTGTAACAAACATTTTTAAAGTGTTATACTAATAATGATAGTTAGTTAAAAACAACTACAGCAACACTAATTACAACAACAACAGCAACAAAAACAGCAACAACAACAACAACAACAACAACAAACAACAGCAATAATAGCAGTAATAACAGCAGCAGCAACAGCGGGATAGGCAGCAGCAGCAACACGATGTATCATTAAAATAGGACATTTATTTATGAGACAATTCATTTAAATAATATCACTCTGCCATACGATCCTCAGCCAGATAAAGTTTTAAAAATATCAATATTAGGCAATAATAAATTAATTGCTAGATTATTATCTCCGCGGTCCCCTTATTTTCATGCCGCCCCGACCCTTATTTTCATAAAAAATAAAATATAATTTTTTTTTTTAAAATTTAAAAAAAAAAACATCAAAAAATTAAAAAAAAAATATAAGAAAATAAAATCCTACCGCCCTTCCCATTTTTTAAAGAAAAACATGGATGATAATCTAGCAATTATTTTATAATGTCTTTATTTAAATTTTGCAAACAATTTTAGTCATTAGACATAGAAAATAGGTCATATATAATACATGTGCTATAATTCGATTTTTAATACACATACACGTATGTTCTTGTCAAGCTCATCATTAAATGCACCATACTAAATATTTCTGAATTTTAGAAGCTGGAATGTTTACATTAATAATTACCGCAATATAGATTTGTTTTTTAAGAAAATAGAAATTACAAACTCTTTCTTATATTGCGTTTTGATAATCTAAATATGCGGGACTCGTTTTACTAACTCAACATAGCCCCGCGGTGTAATCAGACTGGCACCGTGACACGTAACTCGCTTCATTAACCACGTGATTGAAATATGACCAAGATGTATGCGGTAACCGTTAAAATCGACCGGCTTCTTGCGGAAGTGCCGTTGTTTATGCATTTGCGGTCAACAGGTATCCATTAGGCAAATCGTTCTCATGTCTCTTTACAGTTTGGCACTCAAAATGTCGCATCAATTCCGTTAAGGGACATATTTAGTAATGAAGCAAATCACGTGACATGATAAGGAAATGACGTAATGACAACGACAAGTTGTTTAAATAAAAGAAATTTAAATCGATTAATAACCTATTCAAAAATCAGACTCAGGGAAGTTATAATATAGTGCAGGGGCGGTTTCAGTCACTGGCGGCATTCCATATGCTGTAATATTCCCCATTGGTTTTCCATATGTTCTGTTTAGAAAATTGCTCAATTTCAGACACATGTATAGAATAAAATCTCAAATATTGAAAGTTGAGACGTACTTTCCCATCAAGATCCACACGTCAACTATGGGAAATAAAATCTAAAAAATAGGGGAGTGTTTGGGTTGAACATTTTCTTAGGTAGTTAATTTTCCTCCATTTCAATCACTGTTGACAATGCGCAGGTCGATCGAGTTAGATACCTGTTCATACACTAACAGCAGATTTCCCCCGTGTTTTCTCTTAAAAACTTTTTTTGCCGCTTATATGCATTGTAAAACGGTTGCCAATTAAGGGGGTTTCCCTGACCAAGTGGTCTAAGACACCGTCTCAAGATCACTCACCTCTCACCGTTAAAGTCGAATGTTCGAGTATCGCACGCTCCAAAAAATTATTTGAGAAAAGTTTGCCAGTTACTGATGAAAGGACGGTGATACTCCGATTCCTTCTGAGGTCTCCCTCCACCAATAAAACTGGAAATGCCATATATAACCTGAAATGTTTGAAAATGGTGTTAAACTCGAAATAATTTTGTTTTTAAAACCCTAAACAGTTAAATTCAAGTTTATAATTACCATTTCCATGACATTTATTGATATATGCATGCATCTATGTATTAATTATTAACTGTATTAACTAAATACTAGATGTAAACAATTTTAGATATTTTTTTTTTGCCGCTTGCTTGTAAAATCTACATTTGTTTCACCAAAATTTTAAAAACGGGTAATACCAAAACATATGTACGGTAACATGTTTTTTTCTGATATTGCATGAACATACATTAAACTTAAATACATGGAAGTTTCATAAATTTCCACCGATAAGAGAAATAAATGACAAAAACTATAGAAAACGTCCTTGAACTCATTTCAAAATATGTTTCCAAGTGACTTTCTGCTAGGAAACACTAACAAAATAGAAAACATAATTGGGGTACACCAGGTGACAGTTTCTTGGTTTAAGCGTAATAATACCTACATAAGTTATCAAATATCAAATAAATATTAAGACGTGGTGTGTTACTTATACAACGGTTATTTACAACTTTAAATTCTAAAACAATTATTTACATCATCAAATACATTGCAAAAAGGTTCAACACTGAGGTGCATATGGCAACATTTTGCTTCTTTTATTAGTTCATTATTCATGACCTATTTCTTTAATAATTATTCGAATTGCGGGAGTTGCTTTTTCTATATATTTTGTTTTATATTTAAGTCTCATCATGGTTAATACACAGTGTATACATGCTATAATATAACACATTCTTTACATTCAACAAATAACTATGCCATTCTATAAAGAATTATAAGAGACAACATTCAAAAACATGTCACGACATGACTTTAACCAATGTATCACATATTCATATCACAATACTATTTATATAGTTGCACGTTTATTGAAAAAACCTGCAAAATATTGAACACAAACAATTAACCAAGACAAGTTTTAAGGCTATGAACATAGTAAAAAACGTGAGACCGGTGCTAATCTTGACATATGTTGTGATGCACTATGGTACAATTAACAATAACTGGTCATATTTATGTATGTGATATGTTTTAACAAAAATAAATAAATAAGTCCACTGAATGACCATAACTGTACATGTAAGAATAATGTTGTTTTTTTTAAATATGGAGTCTCTTATAATTCTAATATGAATGACATATTTATCTTATTTCATGCGTATGTACATTGATTTTATTGTATGTTTGTATATTATGATAAGAAGGAAATAAAGAAATAAATTTACAGTCTAAATTTCTGTGTGTTTTTGTTGATTTGTTTTATTATATGTAGTGTCTACAAGCTGACTATTCATAAGCGCAGGTACACAGACCCTCGATCTAATTAACCAGCTTAAGCAAATTAATGTTCCGTAATTGTCTATTGCGGCGATGTCAAAATGCTACACCCCGGCAAGGTTATGGGTTACACCAACTTAACTAAATTAGACCAAAGGCTGATTGGATAATTGCTTCTCCCGCAATGTAAAAATTGGTTAATTGTTTCTCCCCGCAACGAGGGGCGGTGCCTAGTGCGTGCCATAGCGGTGGGGGCAGGTTAATGTTGTAAATCTCGGGAATTAGTGTCATGTCGGAGACGCTGTTGTAACTCGTTCGTTGAGCAGAGTGGTGTATAGTAAAAACATATTTTTATCGCAGCTCTGTTTTTATATAACACGTTAAAAATGTGGTTTAGCTCCCTTTTCCAATCTGTAACCGATTCTGTGTGGCATATTCAGTTTTATTGGTGGATAAAGACCTCAGCATGGTTGTGAGTAGATCACCCCTCTACTGCAAGTAACTGGCAATGAATGGGGTTTAACGGCGTACCAACATATTATAGGTTATTCGACGCCAACAGGAAGGAAGATTCCAGGTTCACTCTACATGTACAAAAACAACAAATTACCATACAGATTTAAAAAAAAAAAATACACCAACAAATGAGTATGCAGAATGAACCTAGAACCTCGACACCTGCAAAACTGCAGAGTTTCAGCAAATTCTATCGTATTACTCAAATTCTTACGACATGTACGAGCCACAGTGGTCCTATTCTTGCCATCACTCAATTGGCTTTCTGAAACCACACAGGGGTTGAAAATTTAACCGCGATAATGAACATGACAAAAAATGATAAAATGAACATTACACACATTCGGAGGATTCCTACCTCTCTGCAGAGATTCTATTCTTAGCCGGAACCACACGGGCTAGTAACTGGCAAACTTTTTCATATAAAGTTTTTGGAATCAGTTTGGTTCGAACCCATAACGTCAGACATGAAAGGCAAATAGTCAACAAGCAACACTGCCGTAGACTAACCGGGCATGGTGAAGCAATAAAACAGAAGGCATTGAGTCGGCCTCTACAGCATGCAGCGTATTTGGCTTGCCAAATATTATATATTTTATCAATCAATCTATCATATCGATTGATCGATCAAACAATGAAGTAAATAAGCAAGTAAGCAAGCACACAAGCAAGCAAGTAATAAACCAATAAATATTTCATGAAACAATCAAGAAAACAAGGAAGAAATAAAAAAAAAAGAAAACAAGCAAAAAAAAACACACAAAAAAACCCAAAACAACAATTAGGCAAGCAATCAAGAAATCAACCTATCAATCAAGCAAGTAAGTAAAAAAATAAAGCAATCAATCAAGCAAGTAAGCATGACATGACTTAAATGCATTTGACATCTCGCAGTGCAATACTTGCCAAGTCTCTGGGAGAGTTCCGTGACATCTAGGCCTACTAATGAGTGTACCCAATGAGCGACATTTTACTCTTTAAAATACGTAATTTACATCTGGGAACATGCATGCATGTTTCGAATACCTTACTCTAATACCGTAATAAAACTTGGAGAGCAAAAACATCAAATTCCGTGTCAGAACTTAAAAGTTTCTGGGCCATGAGAAATATGATACTATGAACAAGAGGACCAAGTTCCCTTAAAGTGAACACCTCAATAATGTGATTTAGTTTTATTTATAAATTAAGTTAGATCGACTACAAAAGCGAACTGAAACCATTCGATCTTCGATTTCGAAGTTCGAGTTCGAACAAGGGGAGGACCCATTATCTCAATCCCATGGTTCGTTTTAAATTAATGAAAGAGATCAGACCGAAAACAAACGCTCTGTTGACATGATAATAAACAAATAATGTCGTTACTGACTGTTGAAGGATAGTACCACCATTGGAAACAAGAAATGCTTCCGTGGGGTAGACGCATAATGGCGGTTAAACATAAACCTTGTTTCGCTTTCTTTAAAAATACGTTTTCATTCTTTTACTTATTTTCCATATGTTAATGCTCATTCTTTATTTGAGTGACATTATTGATGTTTTTTGAACGTTTGGAAAACATTGTCATGTTTGAATTGTGAAAAAATGATGGTTATTAACTGCGGTATTGACGCCTGATTTCGTAGTGCAACTTTCACTTTGTCAACAGTGTACACACTGAACAGAACAAAAATCTATTGGGTAAAACATGGACCCTACTTAATCTCATCCTGTTTTGGTAGTGCAGAGGTTGACAAACAATAAAATGTAATATTCAGTCAATCAGTCAATCAATCATCTTAATTTCAAGATAGAATGTGCGTACAGTAGAATTATCATCTATAATGTATTGATAAAACTACATAAATCACCAAAAGGCATAACATAAAAAAACTCTTTGTTCGGTTGAGCTAGTAAAAAAGACATTTATTTTTTTCGTAACATTCGTATGTACTTAGGAACTTATCAGATAATAAAAAGCTTTTAAGTGTTAAAACTAGCCGCAATAACTTTGATTTATGGCAATTACGTCATGTAACAGAACCGCGCGTGATTCCCTGGCAACGTGCGTTACACGCGGTGATGGCTAATTCAGTCGGACAGTTCCGTAATACAATACCCTGTTACCGTCAACAGGTGTAACTCTAAACAACCAGTTACTGCCACTATGGTAACACCCCGCAGAGAAATGAAAGAAAATAAGGCAGGTTGAGAAACAACTGTTCTCATAAATTAATTGTATGTATTCCTCTTTGAAACACAAATTTATAGATTGAGATATAAAAGTTTTATGATGCAAGTGTAAACAATGGCATGATATTTTATCTTATTTCTGAAACGTTTGACGGATGTTTGAATATTTGCATAATTTTAACACATACTTATGTTTGCGGTCTACAAATGCATTCCACTAAAAGGCCACTGTACAAAAGTAACCACCTTACAAACTATTCCAGAAATATACTTGCCATTATTCTGATGCCAATATAAAAGAAAAAAAAAAAAAAACGTTTCTTATCAGTTAAGACAGTGGGTGATAGCGGTTGTTGGAGTGGTGGTGGTTGTGATAATGATGATTACGACGATGATGATGATGATGATGATGATGATGATGATGGTGATGATGATGATGATGATGATGATGATGATGATGATGATGATGATGATGATGATGATGATGATGATGATGATGATGATGATGATGATGATGATGATGATGATAGTGATGATGATGATAGTGATGATGATGATGATGATGATAGTGATGATTATGATGATGATGATGATGATATAACAAATTAAAGTCTCACATACTTTGTATATATCTAAGCTATTCAATTTCTAACATGGCTTTTTTCCAAGCCATGCCTGTCTAAGCGTCGTGATTTATCATTGTAAGGCATATGTCAGTGAGTTCAGGAAATAATGAAAATAAAGTTTCTTCCAAGCTATATTAATTTGGTCATGATGGCTCTGATAGGACTGCCAATTATTATTGGGAAAAAATAGTGTTTACAAATTATATTCATGTGCATATTAACGTCATTCTGGCAGTGATTACAGTCAAACATTTATAAGCGGTCGCCTCTATTAAGCAGCCACTGGTCTAAAGCAGTTACATTGGCTATTTCCCATTTCTACCTTTCAGAACAAATTATAAAGCAACAACCTGTCTTAAAAGGCCATTATTTTCCTTGACTGGCTGCTTAAGACAGGTTTGACATTAATATCAACATTTTGAAAACATTTTACTATTGTGAATTTTAGATGAAAAACTTAAAGAATTGAGAAATTCATTCATTATTATGAAAGTTCACTCTCGCTTCAAGTTCTCACTTAGAATTATATCCCTTAAATGACGGTAACAAGATTCTTACGCGCAAAAAAAAAAAATAGATCTGTGTAAATCGCTTGGACATTATTTTTGTTGAAAATGCACTAAATTATCATATAATTATCTTTGTACATATGAGAACATTGAAAGTTTGGATGACATTAGACAGTGTTTTGATGAAGCTATAACAGTTTAATGATGCTTAGTGATACACTGCAACATGTTGGCAGAATTATAAAAAAGGAAGGTGTCATCATACCATCGGAATTGCGTAAAAAAACCCCTGATAAACCCTTTATTTTTCTGCATAATGAATCAACATGGGACAATGATTGTCCGACAATCTATAGAAACAAAACACTTTAAGATCCATTGATAATGTGTTCAGTGTTACAGAAGTATATCATGTCTCTTTATGTAGAACAGTACACAATCAACTGGTGTGTGAGACGTTCAAATGTGTCATTAATGTCCTTACCGAGGGAGGAAACACATATTTGGGATGGTACTTTTTCTACTTTTTAACCATACATTTATTAAAATTTAATGATACATGCTTGCATTTCTTTTCATCCCAGATGCAAGAAAAAAATTATCATGGCAATTTCCCCTTCACTGCCTCAGACCTGACCCCCGTGGAATGAAAACAATGTAAAAGTATTTTATTTACTAGAAAAAAAAACATTGATGACATTACATATTATCCAATCATGGTCTCATACCTGTTTGAATACTGAACGACTCTGATTACATATACATGTAGATATAACTGGACACGTGTTAATGAGGAGTTTGTTCACGTGATTATTTTTAGTTTAGAAAACTTTACATTAGAACCTTTATGTGAACGACGCTACGGTCGTAGGTTCGAGTCCCGCAAACTTCAAGTGAGAAAGTTTGCCAGTCTCTTGCGGAAGGACGGCGGTTTTACTCAGATTCAATTTGAGGCCTTCCTCCACCAATACATCTGGATACGCCATATCAGTGACTTAATAGGTCACTGGCTATATATAACCTAAAAAATGTTGAAAATGGCGTTAAATGCCATAAAAAACATGAACGATAAACATTCTCCTTGTTTCTTTTAGCACGTAAGGCTGTCCTTAAAAAATAAATTGATTGCCGTGCTCCTACCTACTCACTGAAATTTGCCAATACCCCAACTTTTTTATTGACTTCCAAAGTATTTTTTTTTTCATGATTTATGTCCATTTTTCTTTAAAATGACTATGCAAAATCACAATTTGATAAAAAGTATTTTAGCTACCTACCTACCCACATGAAAACTACTGGGTCGGAACACAGCAAACAAATATTTTTTGAAGGATGACCTAGTTTAGTGGTATGTAGTAAATAAATATTATATGCAAGATGTTAATTTAATATTCATATTCTTCTCTCGCGATATTTAATTATGTAACTCTTCAATATTGGAGGTTAAGAACTTAAGGGTTAGTTTCTGGTTAAATATCGAAATTCGAAACACGAGTAGCACACTAATTTCAGTTTACCTCGACATTATATACCCACGGTTCTCTGGATAACATGAACGATGGTCCATTTTATGGAACATTTTATTCCCAGCGTCACAATATCCCATCACGTTAAGCTATTAAGTAAACTGTACATCTGGATACAAGAGTGTGCATACTTTTCCACATGCCATTTAAGCACAGGGGCACTCCAGCATTGATTATCAGAAATGGTATTCCCCTAGCGCTTGTATTATTTAACAAAATGTTGCAAAAGCTTACTTTCCTCTAATTCATTGCTCTTTGCATATCTTTTCTTATTTTAATGTCTAATATGAAACATTATAAATATGATGACTTTAACTGATTAATACATGTTTTACTAGTAAAATACATGTATATTTCAATGAGTGCCTTATACAGCGCTTGAAAAATGTGTTGAAGGTGTTTACATGCTCTTACCCTAGCGCCTGCATTCCTTACTGCGGAGAACCCTGAGTATGCGTTTTACAGAACATTAGTAAGAGCAAGGAATTTTAGAATTCCTTGGTAAGAGTAAAGTTGCAGATTTTTCCGAAATTATACCGATATACATTTAACAAAAAATTAAATTTATAAACAACATAACATCATTTTGAATTAATTAACAGTATTTTTATTGATTTAGCATTATCATAAAGGCATACAATTTTATAAATACAGTCAACATATTTTTTTATATAAATAATACACAAACACAATTATATGAACTGTAAAGAAAGGTGTAGATTCACAGGCATGTCAGCATTAGCATGTACGATATGTTATAAATAGCAGAATGAATGTTCATCTAACAGCTAGCAACAATAGCTTTGCTAGTAAATAAATCATTTTGAAAGAAGTTTCAGAATGACAACACAATAAAGATTTTTCGTCATTTCTTTTGAAGTACAACCGTAACGAAATATTCTTATTCGCAGTTTTTTTTTCGAACACATAACATTTTACTATTGGCTGAGCAATTGCTGTAAATCAGTACTGATATGATCTGATATGCATTTGGAATCAAGGAATTTTAATTTAAAAGAGAAACATTTGTGTTGATATTATTTGAAAACAGTTTCCGAAAGCAATTTTCGACTGGTGCATTTATGCTTAGATATACATCAACGGTTAAAAAAAAGCATTTATAGACGTAGTTCGCTCTGTTAATATAACTACAATGCTAGTTGACAAAAAAAAACACATTTTAAGGCAATTCTGGTCTTAAATAAACTGTTGTTTCTTTTAAATCTGTTTTAAATAGCATATCTGTGTGTGTTTTTTTGTTTTACATACATTGTTCAAATTTTTTTGTTTAATACAAAAGTAAAGCATCTGCTTAGAACTACGTATTAAATAGAGAATACCATGTTATTGTCTGATATTATCAACTTTATCAGGTGAGGCTTAAAAAAAACAGGACGGGGCTCTGCCGAGTGTTTTTTTTCGTGCCGAATAATAATATAATAATATTAGACAATTACATGGTATTCTATTTATCATGTCAATATTTCTAGCTTGTTTTTTTATTCATTTTAAGTAGGGTTAAAAGTACTTCCGTTCAGATTAAAATGTGAAATTATACATAATGACGTCATGAAGAATACATAATGACGTTATGTGCCTGATAAACTTGCAATGACGTGATAAACCTATGTTTATCAAGCAGGTAGTTTATCAACAGAAATGCATTGACATGATAGATATAAATCACCTGCATACGGAAATATGTTAAGAATAAATGCATGAGTCAAGTTCACGTAAACAATACACATCATCGGTCACCATGGTTACAACTGTTTTCCTATTTACATTTTTTACAAAACAACTATGTACAATAGCTAACGAACAAATATTATTCCTTTTCCACAATGACTTTACCATGCTTGTTTTGAAATATCCGGATTGCGCTACGCGTACGATAATGTCGTTTCTAGGGTCATAGTTGAAGATGACGTAACCAAATTGACGTAGTTTCTCACGGATCCCATTGGGCATAAGCACACTTTGTTTTATGGCACTGTGTAGATCACGGCGTCTGCTGTTTTAAGGCACACAACTAAAATTAACATAATACTGTTTAACCGTCAATACTCACTGTAGTCATAGAAACGTTTTAACTAGCCACAATGCCCATGTTTAGACCTGAATTTTGACTTCCTCCATAAATATGCGCATGCGCACTGAGCTGTTGGTAATGTCCATCTTTGTCAATTGAATCTCCTAAACCTTTTGGAGGTGTCAGAGTGAGAAACGACGAAGAGTACCCGTGTTGGACTTCCTTCGGACTGTCTCGGTCCGACTTTATCGCATATGGCGCCATTTGGTGAAGTCCAGCGGAACCGGAAATGGTCTCTTCTGAGATATTTCCTTCGCGTGATCCGGCTTGGTCACTGTGTACTGGAGAAACGGATGGTCTTTTATCTAAAACAAATAGAACGGTAAATGTTATAATTTTATACTGTTATAATGTTTATAGGATAAAGTATAAACAAAGCAATTTATTGTGTGAAAAGAATGATAATCTGCGCCATCAGGCACTTCAAAACATAAAAGCATATTTTCTTAACAGTACAAGCATTGCAACTCATATTGCGATGGATGCAAAACAAGACAAATACGAATCAGATGACCAAATGTTTTTCTTTCCGTCGCATTTTTAAATACAGTACACTACACAAATAAGTGTAATAGATACAATTTAGAATAATACACAGTCAATCAGTAAAGAATTATAAGAAACTATCATCGTTCGGGATACAGAACTGTACGATAAAACTACAAACATGTTTGTCGTAAAATGAATACCAAGATCGGGTTAAGAATGAATTTATATATGGAAATACTACAGGAAGAATAGCAACTACGAAGCAATTTTTTAAACTATCGTTACATACCTGCTATTTCCGACTTTATATGGGCGTTGTTGCTGTCCACGGGAGAGTTGTTGCTGTTGTTGTTGCTGCCGCCGCTAGATTTGACGTTTTTTGGCTTCCGTTTCCGTGTCTGGATACCGTCCTTCTTCATCGCTAAAGGTCTGTTCACCTGGAAACAAGAATTAACACGTGTAATTAGTGGTCACGCTCTATAAGTTTAATTTCTACAAGTGATATTTACAGTATTCGCCGTGTCAATTATACATGATTTCTCTCCTCAAATCATAGAGAAAACAATGTAGATCACAAATGATTGTATATTTTATCTAAATGAAATTAGTTTAATTATTTATAAAATCGATTGTGAATCACGTTCTTACAAGATAAATCATGTTTAATGAAATCCCGAGTATAACCACTACTGAAACAAGTAGGCCTATATGAGGATTATGTGTTTTGTGACATCAAAAAAGTCGTGGCGCGGGACCGCAACAACAATCCACAATTTACCACGTTGGTTCCACATAGATAAAGAAAGCACATGGTCCAGTGGCAGAGCACCGAACCCATAATCGAAGGGTCGTATGTTCGATCATCCGCCACGGCTATGTGTGGTGTCATTGTACAAGACAATTTTCCTCATACATGTATGCTTAGTACTGGTTCTAACCATGAAGAATTCGAGCGTGAGATGTGTAAGTTGTAAGAAATTGTTTCACAATCGAAGTAAATAAGTTTAACTAATAAACAGATTCAAATAAAGAAATTGAATAAATCAGTAGCTGTTTAAGAGACACAAATCTAAACCTTACCCCATGGAGTTTGTAGTATAGTCCACACGCATTGCAGACGGGTTCTCCTTCACTGTTTCTCCGCCAGAGTGTCGTGGTAGTGGTGTGACAGTTAGCACAGGCAAGCCCGACGCGTCGCGACGCACTCTGAATAAGATCAAATGTAACATTGCATACAGCGTGTCAGGAGAGAAAATGGATGATTTCAGTGATATTTCATTTTCATATCATGAAGTGAGCAAAGTGGTCCGGGTGTGAGGACGCTAATGTTAGGGTCAAAGGGCGGCTCAACTGTGGGTGATTACGCTAATGTCAGTATTCAAAGGCGGCTAAGCTGTGGGCGAAGATGCCAATGTCGGTGTTCACAGTTCAAGTGTGAAATTTAATTAATATTACGATAAAACTAACTTTTTTTAAAAAAGTATTTTATGACTGAATATAGGGAAATTCATTTATAATTTTATTATTTTTAACAGTGAAAATATCAACAAAAAATAACTGAGTAAGCTCTATACTTCATAAAAAGTCAACAATATGAGTGATTTTTTCTTATATTGTTGTTAAAATTATTTATTTTTTATATCAAACAATCCCAAATATTTCAAAAGATCTGGCTCCGATTCCATAAACCCTAACAATAAAAGTATCGTTTATATTAATGAACCTTTTCAATAAAGTGTTTCCATAAATAGCACCGCGTCACTTGCTTGGTATATTGCTTTAAATTATGAAATCGAAAAGAATAAAAAAACTCGACCTACTTTTCCCCTATTTATGAACTGTCCGTTATTCATCCATGTGCCCATGCCCGTCATGTAGGGGTGGGTGGGGTAAAATGACTGGTAGTCGCCCGAGTCAGTCTAAAATATGAAGAAGAAACAGGATTAAGCCTCGGTGCAAAGACTGTAGCAATCGTCACGAGCGATTGTTATGAACGTGTAAAAAATCCAGAAAACCGTTATCGTATCAACTTTAAATTGTTTATTTATAAAATGTATGTTTAAAATTAAAATTAAAAACAATTTTAGTTGAATATATTATTCACGAGATTCTTTATCAACGTAAAACAAACAAAATAAAATGCTAGCTAAAGTATAGGGCAAACGAAATGAAATGCAAATTTCAGGCTTGTTAACTCGGTTCAAGTGCGTTACGTCACTGAGTTCGTATATTTATAACCAAATTAATTAAGATAAGCAACAGTATAATTGAGACTAATTTGCATATTGAATCGGAGCCAGAACGTAGAAATAAATTAATTAAGCCTTTAACTTATTCTAAACCCTTGAACCACGCCGACACAGGCTGTAAAACATTTTGGGTGCATTTGTGTTAACATTTTATTTAGTCGGAATGGAACTTTGAAATAAATCGGATTTGTAGTATATGCATGTATGTGTGCTTTCTTCTTGTGCGCGCAGAAAGTGCAAATATATTTTGGAACCACTTGAGTTGCAGTTGTACATGTATGGCCGTGTGTTTTATTCAAAGCAGGCATTCAGATAAAGTTTACACATACAAGTGTACCCTGGTTCGAAACAATGCAACACGCACGTGTATAGTATGTTGAATAATTTATTTCAATATATTTCACCCGTAATTACAGGTCATGTAATCTCAAAACATCTCAACCTCAGTATGCACCAAATGCCAAATTCCACTTTCAGTTAAACATATATTGTTGTTTCTGGAAAAAGTGCCAATATCACTGCCTGTCTTCATGGTGATAGGCACAAGCTATGTAACAAAAGTATTAATGGAGTTTCTAATGAAATATATTTAAATTATCGGCTTGTGTGCATACTCAAGTTAAGATGTTTTGTGGACGCGGGGACAAAGATCCCAAGACATGGTTGGGTCAATCTATATATACACAGTCATTTAGACAGGGCTTTACTTTGCACATATTTAGGTCAAGTGTGAAGTGTAAAGAAATCTTTTATTTCAATTGTTATTAACTGATGGATAATTGTTTACACACTGTGGTACGTCTCTTTTCATTTTGTATTAACTTAAACCTTTTATCATGTGTTATGCCATGTCATGTTTTTTTTTCTTCAGTTATTTGTAATATTTTATGGGAAGGGTCGTAACTTATGTTGTGAGAACTTGTGACCCAACCCATTGCTGCAATTATGAATGCAATAAAATATGATTAAACTGAACTGAAAGGCTATATTTAGATAAGAAATGAAAAGTAGTAATTATTAATTACGCATGATATGCTGTGGTAAAAAACACCGCATATAACCGTCATCTGTATACGGATGTGTCGGGCTCCTAGTGGATATATATCAAGCAAATTTATACTATAAACTGAAGTTGATCTTACCAATCGTTTCTGGGGTTTCAGAAGGGGTCTGTTTATTCCTCCGTTCATCTTGTGGTAAAGTCCACATGCGTTACACAAATAGTGACCGGTGCCGTCCCGTCTCCAGAGCGGCGTGGAAATGGCGCCGCAGTTTACACATTCCCGGCCCTCAATATCGGCAAAGTACTCCTGGCCATCTGGTTATACAGAAAAATAATTTATAATACTTGTTAAATAATTTTATACAGTTTTCTCAGTTAATTAGTTTTGACAATTTCATTGTAAAGAATAGTGAAGTTGTAAATGATAGTTTCCCTGTTTTCATTTATAAATTAAAATAAAATGTGTTAGTTTCAGAAGTAACTTATTTACATATGTGTACGTATATGTCTCTGGTTTCTGTGAGATATAGAAAATACCATGTTAGTTTCTGATATTGTCATCTTTATCAGGTGAGGCTTAGAAAAAAAAAACAGGACGAGGCAGTGCCGAGTCTTGTTTTTAATATGCCGAACCTGATTATTACAACCTGTAAAGATTCCTTTCAGGATTAATTTATACATAATAATTATACAGGTGCCTGATAATATTGCACTGACATGTTAAACTTATGTTTATCAGGCAGGTAGTTTATCAACAGAAATGAGGGAAGTATTCGCTATGAAATATTGTTGGTATTAGAGAGGTACAGAAGGGGATGTCGTCTATGCTAACGTCATTTGACTCATCATCATCATCATTATCGTAAATGTCGTAATAGACGAATATTAGAGAAAAAGTAGTAATAGTTTGATATTATAGTTAAACATGGTAATAATAGCTGGAAAGTGTAACAAAGTATGATAGTAATAGCTAAATGATATTATAACAAAAATTGACTGATAAGAATAGCTAATTAGTATAGCAAAGGAATGAACTTTCTAGTTTATAGTATATAACCAATAAATACAAAAATAATTTCAAAATTAGTTATTTCATTCAATACTATTTTATGAATGGGTTCATTTACTGATTCTTTTCTAATTTTTGGTTCTATTCTCTTAATTAATATTCACTTATCCCAGTAAATTATCAGAAACATGTTCTTACCTGCACCGATACGGTGGAGTCCTTGCTGAATTGCCATGCTCCATGGAGAGATGTCCGCACCCATGTAGGTAGAGTATGGGTTAGGTCGGGCGATACCGCCAGCTGTGCCGTAGTTTACAGCGTCATTCCTAGCTCCAGGGGACGTAGACGTCTGCGTTGGGTCGAATGGAAACGGTTTGGTGATCGGGGAACCATTGTTATTGGTATGTGCGTGACTGTATCCCAGCTCTGACTGCATACCCCAAAATGAGGCTGAACTGGCCTGGCTTCCGTTGCCGAGATACTGCATGGACGGAAGTACCGGTCTGGCTCCCGGCATGTACATCGAACCCGGATATCCTAGGTTGGTTACCGTCTGCGAGTCCTGGTATGTTGGCGAGGTGGCTGGTGACGTAGACAGCGCGGACACCTGGGATTGGAACATTGTTGGTGAGCCGGAGTTCAAATCTTGAGAAGAGTCAGACTTTCCGTAAAGTTTTTCAAATCCTTCTGGTTCCTTCTGCAAATATTGACTGGAATCCTGTTCAGATATTTTATACTGCATAATCCCGAGTAAGAAACGCTATAGAATAATTATCCAATTTCACTTTTAACAGTAGCAGGAACTTGTAGTTGTTAGTGTATATAAATCACCAAACGATCACTTAAACTAAACAACAAACACGAAATCCGATTTCTTAATAAAATAAACACTTATGTATTGTTACTTCCTTTACTATGACGTTATACACTTTTTTTCAAGTTATTCAACGTTGGTAGTGAAATTCACAACTCGTAATCTCCAACCGATGTGGAATCTTTATCTGAAATGATAAGAACGTAAAACTTTATTCATATTTAACACAAAAACTGTAATTGGCTTCAGAGACTGTTCATGACCACGTGACTGTCTACATTAACCAATCAACTTTCTAATTAGTCCGCCCGGATAAAAAATGCAGACGGCAATTTCTCACGTGACTTCGTTATCACCAAATCGACCAATCAACGGTTCACGTACCTGACATCAAAGCGTATGCGGTGTTTGGTAATTAATCCTGGATTTTCCGCAATCTCTTTACTCAATAATGTTGTTTTGTGTGTTAATGTTTTTGTTTTTTTATGCTAGTTATTCAACATTTCACGGCTTCGGAATCTCATTAAAAACCAACCGTATCGATCCTCTTCAAAACATATTGTTTTAGCATATTGCAACAACGCCGTACTAATTAATGCCTTCTGTATTTTTATTATTTGCTTTATTTTTGTTTCGGCATCTATGGCAATATTGCTAATATGTTCTCAATTTATCTGATCAAATGATGTAATCGGTATTTTAAGATATTTTTTTCAAACGTACGGTATAGGGCTCTTTTTTATTATTCCGTTTATTTGTTCAAGTGTTGATTTATTACAATATTTCCATAGCGTTATCATGTTAATTAATTGTACTATGTATCGGTTTGAATGTTGTATGTCTCTTGTATTTTTTTAGAATGGTTATGTGCAAGTTTAAATGTTCACGTATTGTTTTATTATAGGATATATACATAGATTAGATGGATATAAAGAAAGAATACTTATTATAATAACAATTATACAGACAGACACATTTTCTGCAAATTAATTCAAAATGATGAGGACCAAAAATGTTAATGCAAACGTTAATTATATAATATATACACGTTAATAAAAACATAAATCTAACATTGTGTACACGTTAACGAAAACACGAACCGTACATTTTGTACACGTTAATGAATCGTACATTGTATACACGTTAATAAAAACATGAATCTTACATTGTGTACACGTTAACGAAAACACGAACCGTACATTTTGTACACGTTAATGAATCGTACATTGTATACACGTTAACGAAAACACGAATCGTATATTTTGTACACGTTAACGAAAACACGAATCGTACGTTGTGTACACGTTAATGAATCGTACATTGTGTACACGTTAACGAAAATACGAATCGTACGTTGTGTACACGTTAATGAATCGTACATTGTATACACGTTAATAAAAAACATGAATCTTACATTGTGTACACGTTAACGAAAACACGAACCGTACATTTTGTACACGTTAATGAATCGTACATTGTATACATGTTAACGAAAACACGAATCGTATATTTTGTACACGTTAACGAAAACACGAATCGTACGTTGAGTACACGTTAATGAATCGTACATTGTGTACACGTTAACCAAAACATGAATCGTACGTTAACCAAAACATGAATCGTACATTTTGTACATGTTATCGAAAACACGAATCGTACGTTGTGTACACGTTAATGAATCGTACATTGTGTACACGTTAACCAAAACATGAATCGTACATTTTGTACATGTTATCGAAAACACAAATCGTACATTATGTACACGTTAATGAATCAAACATTGTGTACACGTTAACCAAAACATTAATCGTACATTTTTTGGAACATGGCTAGTTATCATTAATATTCTATAACAACAGAAAACAAGGCACATTTAAAACAACAACGACAACAACATCTCAGTACTTAAATTTTTAGTGAAATAAAAAAGGAGATTCTAATGTAAGTCTGATTTCAAGTCTGCCACGTGCATAAAATTTGATACAATATGCAAATGTTTCTAAACGTGGCGTTAGATCAAACCTTCGTTTGCAGAAAAACAACAACACGCATCTGTTTCTTATTCGAAAATTACCGGACATTACATTTTCTCGTTTTGAAAGATAATATATACGTGTACGAAGAAAGTGCCCAAAAATTTGAAGCAAAATAACTTTCTAAGCGGGCGGTAGTGTAATGGATAGAGGCCGCTCACGCCAGAGGTTGCGGGTTCGATCCCCCGATTGACCCGATGCCTCTCATAAACCAACACTCAGTACATTTTCTATACAGGAAGCGGACTTGAGAGCGGTTCATATAAGCTCTGAGCTTTCATCGCAATCGAACTAAGATAAATTGGTATAAACTAAAATAACTTTAAACTTAAAGACATTTTATTGATGTGAAAAATAACTATTATTTATTTCTGTCCATGTATAGACATTTATAACGATATCCTTATATCTAAAATCAATATATTAATGCATATATAATCATGTGAAAGATCAATAAAGTTGATATTGATATAAATCATCATTTATAAAAAAAAAGAGACAGAGTAAAGTTTGTCTGATATTCGTTTTTCGTCTTTCGACATGTTTTTTAACTCTTCAATATTGGAGGTAAATAAAGTTAGGGAAAGGTTTAGTTTTAGCTGAATATATCGGATAACGAAAAACTAATATGGAAACTGACTTCAGTCTGGCAAAGTAGCATTGTATATAATAATGTTATATATTTAGTGGGGCGGTGGTAAAGTGCACATTGTGTTGCTCAGGTCAGTGGTTGGGAGTCCGATTCCAATGTCCCCGATTACCACTATAAACAACAGCACAGTGTTGTTTGAGGTCAACGAAACACCCAGTACTGGTTCAACTCTGGAAACGGTGTCGAATGCGAGTCATATAAGCCTGGAGTTAACTTAGTCACGAGCTAAAATGAGTTATTGTTTTGGGCATATATTTTGGTAAGAGGCTTTTTGGACTGTGTGAATACAGTTCACGGAGGTTATACGTTAAACAGTAGAACAAAAATATGTTCCGTGTATTAAATATGTTTCAGTTAAATAGCCTTTTACTACTTCATTTTTCAAAATCAGAAGAACAATAGTGTTATGAAAGTTCATAACTAAAATGATTTTGGAAATGTTAATTCAATGCATGGAATTTTCTTTAAAAAAAATGTTTTATTATATATTTATATGTACCAAAAATGCATAGAAACGTTGATCACAATAGTCTACGTCTATCAGAAGTTATAGCACAATGTTTAAGGTCGTTGTGTGTGTGTGTGTGTGTGTGTGTGTGTGTGTGTGTGTGGTGGGGGGGGGGGGGGGGGGGGGGGAGTGGGGGAGCAAAACTACATGTATATAAAATTTGCCCAATTCAGACTAAATAAGATAAATCAGCATAAATTAAACTTATTTGTTTTACTGCGATTGTGATATGCAAACTTATGCAAACCATGATCGAGGTCTTCCTGGGTACAACCAGTACGAGCAGGTGTGGATTAGGTATCTTACACAAGGTCACAACTCTTAGCCGTGGCGGAGAATCGAACCCACGGCCCTCTGATCCTGAGTCCGATGTTTGACCACCTGACCACGCACTCTACATAATTGACCCTCTGATAACTGTATATGTAACGTTCAAATTTAAAAAGTAAACATTCTACATGCACAACAAATCAGAAAAAAAACATCCAGAACACATTAAATTAACCAAGGGCTATAGTCCGATTGATAATTAATCAGGCATATTATTTATCGTCCACAAGGGTTGCGAAAAACAGGTGAATGCACCTGTCCCGCGTACGCCTACCTGTTCCGAGCCATGGGCTTTTTTTTCAAGGAAGAGGGCAGAAGCAACGCGGCGATTAATTTGGGATTAGGTGCGAAAAGCCGCTTAATGAGTAAACAGACATCAAAAGATTTCGCCGAAGTACAATGGCTTCGGTTTGATACAGGTGTATACCAATTAGTGAGAGAAGCAAACAATTAATAACACGTTGATAGAGTAGAGAGGATTCTGGTTACTGGATTGTCGTCTGCCTATCTCCACTCACAATGGCGGTGATCGTCTACTCAATATATGGCGAGTTGGGTAGATACCCTTTGTACATATCACGCTATATTAGAATTATAAAATTCTGGTACAAATTGATAAATGCAGATAATATTATTTTACAGGAAGTATACAAACTTACGTATGATGATTGTATAAAAGTTAAAAAGAATTGGTTGTCTAATGTTAAACAAATGCTATCTGACTATGGCTTTGGATATATCTGGGAAGATCCCTCAATGATTGTAATTAATCATTTTATTCATTTATTTAAACAAAGAGTTATTGACAGTTTCCTACAAAATTGGTATTCAAATAAAAATTATTTTGTAGCAGTTCTGTTTCAAACAACAAAATGTCTGGTATAAAACTGTTTATTTCCGAAATTTGGGACAAATATTTTTTTAACAATGGTTTAATTTGATCTAATTTCTGCGTACGTTTTATTGCAAGTAGCCTTTTGCACGAACAAAGAACAATTTAAATTGCATGTCACAAGTGCTGCGGAGCGTGCATCGTGCATGTTAATGCATGTTACCATGTAGATACATCTAAGATAGTTATGCTTGGTGCCCGATATCTGTAGATATCTCAAGAGAAAAATGCACGTTGCATGTTTTTATGTTGAATTGGGAGTTGAATTACAAAGCTTACAATTTGCCTACCCCCATAATTATAAAAAAGAAGTAACGATAAACGCATGGCTGTGTTGTAGTGTTTTTTTTTACATTGTTATTCAGCACACAAAAGAGGTCAGCTAACTTTGCACTTTTATTTTGTTTTAATCAGATAACTTACGTAAACCTTTTATCTAGGGTAATTATACAATTTATTTGATATTTGTTTGAATTTTATACCACCGTAAACACATTAAAGACTTCTTAACTTTTCCGTATATTCGCACGTTTTGAAAGCTTCTAAGTTGCGGTTCTCAAGGAATAAACAACAAAATATATTTTGACCTATACCCAAGACACAAACGAGTGCATTCGTGGATAACTAGAAAATATCTAAATGTTACAAATAAAAAAAAATGCTATTACATTCATTTTTCTGTAAAATGTTATGCAAATTATTTTATATTCAATTTCACAACTTTTTGGATTATTTGGCTATTGTTTGGTATTAAAATACATGCTAATCATTGTTGTTTAGGGAAGTCTTCGGAAATCGCCGAGTTGTTCCGAGGTTAACAGACGCAAATCAAGCACCTGTTGCCTCTGAATCTTAATTAACCCGTCAAAACGAGGCTTGTCTAAACATCGGCTCTTACAGTCAAAGCTATTCCCGGAATGTTTGATGGAGAGATAAAGTCAAGTTTAGTCAATTTATATGAAAGCAAAGTCGTGGCATTTATTATAGGAATTACGTCAAAATATGATACTTTTGTAAACGATACATGGAGAGTAAAGTCGTAATTCGCTAGACACTAAAATGTTTGACTGTTGTTTTTGCAGTTCCCGATAAATAATTTTGAAACTGGTAAAATATGCATTTGTTAACTGAATTAAATATAACATAATAATTAATTGTTTGTCTTGTGTAGGTTTGTATGGCCATAAACAAGAACATGCAGTGAATGATATAAATTCAAAAAAAGATGAGAAAAGAGTATTTTTATTTGCAGTCAGTTACTATAAAACAGAACAGAACCATTTTTTTATTAAAATAACTTGAACATCATACATTCCATCGTCATTAAAACAAACAATGTAATATATTATAAAACATGGAACAATTACAAACTAAATAAAAACATATGGAGTGATATACATTTTTACTTAAAAATCACTTTATTATTTTTAAAATAAGATATGACTTCAAAATAGTTCTTATCCAATATTGTGCTTCCGTGAATATTTCTTATTTATGTTAGTATAACGTTAGTTTGATGATCGTTTTTTGTATTTCGGTTCGTTTGCTATTCATGTTTCGTTTTTCTGTATCAAATTGCATAGCTCTTTAATACTAGAGGCTGGGATAGTTAAGGTTAGTTTCGTGTTGTATATCGAAAGACGAAACACGAATACCAAACAAACGTTTTTGTCTGCCAAACTTTCACATCAGTTGTTTTTTCGCGGGAGTCGTTTTATAGTAATTTTCTTTTTATTTCTATGCTACTCTTCAAATAGAATTATCGCAAGTTATAAAACGCTAGAACTATTTTTCGTTTACCTTTTCAATATCTTTAAGTTATGTCAGACGTTAAATCTATTCAAAAGGCGGTTTGTCTTCTTCTTTTTTTATTTTGGCAGCTTTCACAATTGTTTTATATGTATGTCTGTAAGATTTAATATTTCGTTCAGATTTCGAGTGTTGTAATATATGACATAAAATAAAATGTATCTATATAATAATTCATTTATTTTAGCTCGATTACGAAATAAGCTGCTCAGAGCTTACATGAAAGCTCTCGAGTCATGGGTAGAGCAAATTGTTAGTGTTGGTTTTAGAGAAGCCATAATCTGGAATCGACCCAGAGACCACTGGTCTGAGTGGCCCACACATTATCCATGTACAATCGCTCCGCTTAACATGTTTAAACTAATTACCGAAACGTCGCGTGTTAATGACAACTTAATTAAACATTTCAAAACTAGACTTACTAAACTACCATTTAATTTTTCCTGTTCGCGTCATTTATTTTGTAACGCATTTTAAGAGACGTCTGATTTAACTTTATTTCACGGTGATTTCTCACCGAGTCGACATGGGCCGACATGGGCACGTTCTCCAAATTATGAAATAATGGCCGTGAAAGAGCGCGTGGCAAAACCAACACGCTAATTCCTATAAAAACATTTGTATTTTGTCCTTGTTGTTTTAGATACCTAGCGACACAAGAATACAGCAATAAAGGGACAGGGGTCCTTGGTGGCCTTACGGTCTAAAAAACCAGCTTAAAATCACATACCGCTCATTCTAAGAATTTATAATTTGAGAAAGTCAGTTACATGTAAAATGATGGAGGATATTCGTAGACTCATTCTAAGGACTTCACACCCAAAACTAAATATTTGGTCAAAAGTACCGTCTGTTTTTATTTTTGCGTAGACTTACCCGCCACACTTTTAGTGTTATACTTTTAGGGATATAAAT
Organism: Panopea generosa; assembly: GCA_029582155.1. NCBI lineage: Eukaryota > Metazoa > Mollusca > Bivalvia > Adapedonta > Hiatellidae > Panopea > Panopea generosa. The sequence goes on along the minus strand of CM055904.1, from coordinate 1,075,633 downwards.
ACAAATCTGACTCTATTGTTTTAAGAAAAACTTTCCTAGATTCACGATTTAATAACTAAAAAAAAAGAAGAAAATTATCATGACGAATAATGATTTGGACTGGTTTCAATACTATTTCTTACTATTACATAAAACACATATCGAAGAATAAATACATAACCCGTCGAAATCCATTTGATATGATAAGAAATATAATTAAACAGAACACAACTTATTCTGATAAAGACGTTAAGATTTCTAGCTTTTTATTGGTTTTCCATTTCTCAATAACAACAATTTTTTTACTATTACATTATTATTTAGAAGGGATGGTGGGATAATAAGAATTTACTTACTGAGAGACAAACAATGTATATATGTGCTCCGAAATAGTTTTCTGTATACATATAAATATAAATATATATAATATTTCAGACGATTTTTTAAAAAGTTTTATCATATTTTAAGTGCATAAATAAATGTAAATTATTTATCCAAATATATAACTATAATATATAACTAATTAATTGAAATTATTGCATTTATTTATCTTAATTATATAATTAATCAAATATACATGCGTGTGTGCTATGCATATGCGTATGTGTAGATGTACATGTATTAGTGTATATGTGTGTGTGTGTGTGTGTGTGTGTGTGTGTGTGTGTGTGTGTGTGTGTGTGTTTTATGTTGTGAATAAAAATTGTCTTAAGTGCCTCATAGGTCGTTATTACGTTATTACGACATGAAAGGATATGACAGTTTGATTGTATTTTATACATAAATGATATTGTAACGTTTATTTGTGACACCCTAATAAAATATAAAAATATAAAAGTCTAAGTTTATATTCAACCGTTCAATAAGCTGCCGACTGCGATTTATTCATGCAAACCAGGCGCTACATTGTTTGTAGATACTTAGTGTATCTTTTGTCGTGAAGAGCGAGCTGGGAGCCAGCAGATAACAATGGTTTCCATGCACAACATAACGGTACTTAAGATATACGGCTAAGTCTAGATAAGACCGCCTGTCAAATCGGCGTGTCAATATTTATCTGCGGATTAGTATCACACAGACGAGGAAGCTTGAAAGGTTAATCCTTTGTTTTTACTTTTGATGTTAACATTGCTGTAGACACGTGACAGATACTTACGTCAGCAGTAATCGCCGCTGTGTTAAAACGCGAAAACCCATGACATTTGACGATTTCGCGATTTCGGGAAGCAAAATAACACTAGTTTTTGAAAGGTTAATCCTATGTTGTTGTTATTGTTTTAAACTTTTAATAGTAATTGGCTTGATTCATTTCGGTAGACATTGTGATGTATGATGACACGTGGCGCCACCGTTGCGTTAATTTTTTTTCAAAGACCTACATTACACTGTTTGACCTCTATTGCAGTTTTTCAATATTTTAATTACCTTTTTAATAATGTGCTATATTTTAAATCAATATCCTATATTCATAGTAAGAACTTTATTCTTATATGCTATTATATACTGTTATTCGTTTGTTTTGTTATTTAGTGTTTTGATGATGTGAATAACGTATACTATCCTAAGGCCTAATGGAAGATTGACTTGTTCAAATGAGTTCTCTCGTTATATTGTAATTTTAGTTATTTTTTTACAGTTATTGTTATTATCATTGTTATCATTAGTATTATTAGCATTGTTATTATTTTTGTATCATCATCATCGTCATCGTCGTCATCATCATCATCATCATCATCATCATCATCATCATCATCATCATCATCATCATCATCATCATCATCATCATCATCATCATCATCATTATCATCATATAAAAATTGTAAGATAACTGTGTTTTTAAGTGTTAATGGAAGTGTTTGGTACCTTGGAATCCTATTTTTATTGTAGAACACAATGCCATTTATGTTATTTTATAGTCAAATTAATTTATAAAATACGATAGAATAAAAATAAGAAATAACATATACATTTATTTCTTCAGAAATAAATTTCTCCAAACGGATAATCCGTAAACAATGGCGGCAGCGGTCCAAGAACTGACAGGCAGGTCACTGGATGCCGACATTTAAACTGTGTAAATATTTACATAGCAGTAAGTTAAGTGGACCCCTTCGAGGAACGTTTGTTTGGCACTTTACAGGGTGATTTAAGGGATCTGTACCACCACGTGTGGGTGTCAAGTGTAGTTTCGAGGGTCACAATGAAACGTTTATTCTGAATGCGCCGTTTGTTTGGAGCCACTCGCAAAAACAATAGATACATGTTTACTTTGGGTGTGTGACCCGTTCATAAATTAGTTTCATTTTTAATATTCATCGTATCAGATTTTTTTTCCGGTTGGTGTTGGGCATGTCCGTTTTTAGAAACGAGAATATGAAACAAAGCATATGCACAAAGAATAATTGGTGAATGTAGTGAAATATCATTTTTATATTCATCGAGTGAACACTGAAATGAAGTCACAAATGGCGAGCCTGCCCGCATATATGTCATTTATCAGCGTCCACAAGTGAAATTAAATTGATAATTCACTGAAAATATCACTTTTTATTTTATATTTCATTTTTGAAAAACAGCGGAATTACTAATCATAATTGAATTAATATTAACAGTGAAATTATCAAAAGTTATAGGTGAATTTACTTGGCAATATCTTGAGTTCATCTTAATAAAACCATAACATAAACGATTATATCTTTAAATATAGTGCATTCAGTAAATCATTTTTACATTTTGATTAGATAAGATAAATTCCATTCTGTACGAACAGTCGTCATCGAATCCGAAAATATTAAGAAAACAATTAAAAAATCTCAATATTTTTATTTTCAAAAATATGTCTGTTTCCCGCCTAAAACGGACTGTGAATTACAACAGCGCAAGCACCGTCACTTACCGTTTTGATTTTAGTATTTGAATAAACTATATCGCTAAAACACAAATGTAACAAAGCTAAGAAATCCCTACCAATCTTTAAAACTGTACTATATTACTAATTTATAGGCTTGGTAAATTACAGATTGAAAATGACTGTCGTTTTTTAATGACCTGCCAGTTACTTATCTTGTCAGAAATCCCCACCTCTTTAGCAACTAACACATAGTTTGCCGCCTGGGAGAGATCATAAACTCTATCCAGAAAAAGACTATGAACAATCTCGATGATACGTCCATTACCTTTGTTAAATATGTTTAATAGCAGGTCAGATTTGTTAGCAAATTGAGCATATACATTATCATATGATATATTTTCCTATCTTAGTTTAAATTAGATTTCCCACTGTATGTATCTGTACAATTTGTAGTTGTGTATTGGTAACAATTAGGTACTTTAATTATATACCATTATGCTCGATTGATTTGATTTGTCTACAGTGTTTGCAGCAAAGTTGGAAATAATATATTTTTAAGATGATTATAACAATATATCTTTATATATTTGATTCTGGTACTGGGCTAGTTACAGTACATTGCCATAAAATAAAATGTAATTAATTGATATATACAACCACTTGCCAGATATAAATCAGGTATTATGTTATATTCTGTAATTGTTTTGTATTGACCTCAATTGTTTTAAAGAAAGACTAGAGTTTAATTCCAATATAAACAACTATCTAATACGCGAAAGCACCTCCATAAATTGTGTTTCACTCTCTCTCTCTCTCTCTCTCTCTCTCTCTCTCTCTCTCTCTCTCTCTCTCTCTCTCTCTCTCTCTCTCTCTCTTTCTCTCCCATCGTGTTTCGCTTACTTACCATTCGCTTTGAAACAATTACATGTTCTGTGTAACATTATATAAACATGTACTGGCAAATTTTACCGGCACGTCTCTTCCGTAGTGCAAACCCTTGCAATTTTATACTGAGCAATTCCTAATTGACGCGAAACGCCATAATTGCTGCAGAATACCCAGTAATTGGTACAATCATTAGGCCCAAGTTAGTGTAATTGCATCTTTTATGTGTAAACCAACCCCCGGGTTTTTATTGCGTACCATGCAGAGTTGCTGATAAATAATTTATGTCAGTTTTGGTTTTGAGAATAATTTTACACCGAGAAACAGAATAAACGTTGGCACTTCTTAATGTTTATTAATTTGGTTTTTGTCCCTCTTTTATTTTTTGTTTATTTCAAACGTTTTTGATGATCTTGACGATTCCGGTTTATTGCATTTTTGTGTTTGTTTGGAATAATATGTTGTTAACGTTGATGTGCATAATTCATTGTGTTTCTCTTTCGTTTTTCTTTTGTTTTTCTTTCGTTTTTTTTCCATTCAATTAAACTGGACTCTTTCTTTGAAGATTAAACGTCTGTGAGTGTTGGTATGAAAAAATTAAGAAATGTTTCTTTTCGCTTGGTTCTGTTCCTTTTACATAATCTTCTAAATTTTAAATATCCAAAATGGAGATATTTGTCCCGGTTTAGCTGTTGTTTTGTTTATAATGTAAGCGCAAACCAGGCAATACAATACATATAGTATTACATAATTTTAGCTGACAAAAAATAACCATTTCATTTTAAAAGAAAGCAAAGATTGTCTGTTATTATTCTCCTGAAAGTAGATTATTTGATTAAGAAACAGTAAAAGTTTTAAGAGAAGTTTTTTTTATTGACATACTAGAATCAGCAATCAATTTTGCCGAAGCCGGTGTCATTTGTTGAATGGAGATTGTAAAACTTAGGGTCCAACTCTTTTGCTCATATACATATGTTAAAAGGCAATACAATATGTTTAAACTATGACGTTTTGTTATTATATGTGAAACCATTTTGAAAGCAAAAAAAAAAACAACGTCCGGTTAAACACTTGTTTCAGAAGGTATAATTAAATATTCAAACACAACTATTTTTAATAGTTGTATAAAATTTAGTTTAAAAAACTTTTTTTTTCAGTTTTAGTCAATTATGTAAATAAATTACATTTTCAATATCATTCTATCTTTGTGTTTTATCGTGAGAATTACTAATCTGTAAACTTCAGTTCTCACATCAAACAGAGCGTACTCTTGAGAGTTTTAATATCCGAATGAACATTATCTTTATATACGTGTATTGAACATTTTATAAAATATTGAAATAAAATAAAAAAGCATACGTTAGGGCGTGTTGTTAACTTTTAAATGTTTTGATATCAGTTAATATAAGATAGGGATCAACTAAATTAATTATTTATTTTACTTCTATTGTGAAACAAGTTATTACAACTTTGGCAAATCACGCTTAAAATCAAGTCTTCCTGGATATGCAGAAAAGTGTCTTGCTCGAGGACACCACACATAGCCGTGGGAGAGGATCGGACCCACGACCCGGCTCCGATCATGGTTTCGGTGCTCTACCACTGGACCACGCGCTCCACAAGATAAATTATTTATGAATCAATAGGGTGGCGGGGATTTAAGACAAATAAAATCAAAATGTAACCAACTGTGGGAAGCTTTATTTGTGGAGCGCACGGTCCAGTGGTAAAGCTTCGTACCCAGGATCGGGGACTCGCGGATTCGGTCATATTCCGACGGCTAAGTGTTTTGTGTGTTTTGAGTGATACGCTTTTTCCGCATATGCTTAAAACTGGGTCTACCCAGGGAGACTTCGAGCGTGATTTGCATATGTTGTTATAACAATCGAAATTAAATAAATAAGTTTAAAACCTTTTTGTCATTATACACGAACTTGTGTTAAATCGTTTGTACGGTTTTATACAGTTGTAACGATACAGCGCTGTTACATAATTAACTAATTTAATGGGTCAATCATATACCTACCATTTTTTATCCACTTTTTATTTTCAGTGAGGGAATTGTTTCAACAGAAAGCATAGCTTTTTTTTGGGGGGAGGGGGGGGGGGGGGGGGGGGGGTGGAACTTCTGGAGGCAGGTTTCTATATGGACCAGTTACTAGAAAGCACACAGCTCTATAAGTGCAGGGTAAGAAAACATTTATATTATCGAAGGGAGGTGAGATCCACATGAGATAGAGATTCGTATCTTGCACCGTATCGCCAGATCTCGTGGTGCTCGTGGTTTTGCGATAACGTCTTAATAGACTATGTACGCAGTACGAGCCTGCAATAAGCACGATTTTATTGAATACCTCGGCTTTTAATCCGAACATCAAAGAACATGATATTGTTTAGTGGACACTGTCATAGCAGGAAGTTAAATGAAAATACATGATTAAAAAATGTCTCGGGGATTTCCGAAAAAAAGCGAGATATTTATTTTTATTACTTCCGGTTTTTGCATATATTCACAATAGTACAAATGTATATGCATTGTATTTTGTACTTTTAAAATACAATCTAAAAGTTTATTAACTAAAGAAATATTACAAAACGAGGACATTGAAATATATTGATGGTGAATTTACTCGAAACATAAATCATTTCACGCTGAAGGTGTTTAACATAGTCAAGGACTTATATTGAGACTTATATTTAGAAGAAAAGGCAACTGACTGAGATGTTTTAACGCTCGCGTATTCACGCAAATTATTGCGAAATATTGTTTCCAAATATTCTTACTTCCATTCATTTCAGAAATACAAACCAAACATCTTTCTTTGCACATTATAATTATCTACAAAATGAGACCATTCCCAGCAGAGTGTGTTTAAAATTGTTGAAGTACTTGTGTTTACAAAATGTGTATATACTGCAGCTAAAAATCAAGAAAAGTACTTGAAATTTTAATTCAAACTGAAATACTTTAAATTCAAGATCATTTTGCGTTTTTAAAATATTATTAAACATCTTTGGTTACAAACACCTTACTGTTATATAAAAGAAATCGGTTGCCTGTGAAATTGGCTAAATTATTAATTCTTCGCATGCTATTTTATCAACATTTAGTAGAGAGGTTTAAGTTTCCTATCCTTCTATGTCCTTGACATAGTGGTTAATGACCACTGAAAAACAACAAGAATAATTAAGGAACTTAAACCTACACGTGCAGAACCTACATGTGACACGTGCACATTAAGTGAACCCCACTGAGGGTCACATAAACTTTGCATGTGACCTGTAAGTTCATATTTCAAGAATATTCAACAAATAAAGATCGTTTCGTAGATTTATGTCAGTAATGGAAAAAAAAACACTACATTCTCCTTTTCGCATTTACCAGTGCATTGCACCGATCTACATGCAGAGTATGTTTTTCATGCGTTAGTAAAATGTGTTGAACGAAACGGCAAAGGTAACGCCTTTTAATAGCATGACGTCAACATATATTAATATTTGTGACGTATTTGAATCGCATATCTCGAACACGAGTTTTTATCCATAATTATGCCCGAAGCTAAACATAGACATTCTTGGGTATGCGTTCATTAAAATACGAACGGCACACTTTTATTTATGTTTCAATAAAAATGTTACGTCATGTAACTATACAGCAGGGATACAGTAACATAAACACTAGTAGAGAAAGAACTGTGAAATGCTAAATACGAAATACACGAATAAAAAAAGAGGAACATTGATAGGGGATAAACGATATTAATAATACTAGTATTAATAACTTATAGCAATACAGTATTTATTTAACGAGAGAAATAATTTGGACAAGTCAATCTTCCATGAGGTCTTCAAACATATATACACAATTTACATAAATGTGCTAAATAAATAACACAGACATATGAGAAAATAAATAACACTGCACATGAAATTATTCTTCGATTTTGGTTACAGGAATATGAATTATATTTTTGACAAAGCATGTAATACAAACAGTGATATGTCACGGTAAGTTATGACCTAATTATTATGACCTTTGACCCTGGAGCTGATGCTATAACCCATCACAAACACGTGCAGTTTTAAAATGGTTTACTGAATTGGCCTTTTCTACCATTATTGGAAGACTATTCCAAATTTGATTATTTTCCGAAAATATAAAAGCTAGTCTAAATAATTAATGATTTGGTCGGGGAGTTTATACATTTAGGTTAGATGAGGAGTTTAACTTTATTGAATGCATATCAATATTAAGAACAAATGAATCCTTGAAGTACGACAGGGAAAAGTTATGCAATTATTTTTACACAAGAACAGTTTTTTTTTAAATGTTACCCTTTCAAACAACTATTAATTTGGCAGGAATAAGCACGCCATCATTTTCAAAAGGGTTAATGCCATTTTTCAAAGATAACACTTGGAATCGTTTTGTTATAGAAGGAAGATTGGACCCCAGATGCACGAATCTGAGTAGAACTACCGTCCGTCCGAGATGAGATCGAACACAGGACCTCAGTGAGGTATAAGTTCAGTATCAACAGACGGCGGGTTACACCACTAAGTCACGAAGGAATCTGTTACATTCTAGAAAGCATCACATTTACAGAGGACGACCGTATAATATGATCACAAAGTTTACCCAAATTATATAGTTATATTATCTTTGCTCAACAAGAGATAAGATATCAAATAATCTATATGACACGCACGCACGTATCATATAGTATGTATAATATACATTTGTATTAAAACTACGTTTAAACATGTTGGATTGAGAACCCTAGAAGAATCAAGGAATTGTCTCTGCTACATTAAACCCTTCTGTGTTTTTCATGGGTCCGAACTTCGCTCCCCGAAATGTTCGACCCGAAAGCCGACCGAAATGGAAATCGAATAACTGACGCGGTAACAAATTGATCTGTATTACGATTTAATTGTGAGTACAGTTGGTACCAGTACGTAATACGATTCCCAATTTATAAAAGTATCCTGGTCCCCTCACACCTAAGTAAAATTTTAAAAAAATTGGAAGAATGACTTGAATACATGTTGGTAATTAATAAACTTTAAAGTTTTGATATATGTCCTATTGGACTCTGAGGTTTTCTTTTATAAAATGATAAACATGTGTAGTATCTTTGTACAATACCTGCGATGCATCATAGAGACATATAAAAAACATATTAATTTTTTAGTTCAAACATCCTTGTTTTCCTCTGTTTGATATGTAGGGGGAGCAGTATCACTCCTAAATTAACGGGAAAACGAGTAGGTTCAGGTTAATTATTCTAGAAACAGGTTAGCTTCCATACCGGAAAACAAACGTCACAGACATCCTTATTTGCGACATAACATTCTTAATGCGTGATTCACACTAATGTTCCAAATCACACCCTAAATATTTTTATTTTTTTTATCGGAATCCGGAATAAAGATGTTGTATTGTGTTTAGCGTCGCTTTCAACAATGCTTTAGTTATATCGTGATCATGTCTATTTGAAACAGCATTCTTAGCGAGGAAGCATCTAGTATACTTTTTCAAGTCTTTAAGTCCTATGATCCGGTCTAGGATCGAACCCTCGATCTTCCGCATGCGAGGGGGACGCTTTACCACTAGACCACCGTTGCGGTAATTCCGGGATAATGAGCAAGTGTCCATTTATATGTTAACATTACAGAGTGATTTGTAAATCTTCAAACAAATGAAAGTGGTATTCATTTAATATTTTTGAAATAATCTTAAAAAGAATTGTCCAAGACTAGAGAGGGCTAGCGGTATTGAAGGATGTTGCCTGCTATGTTACGCCTCCTAACAAGATACATTAAAACTGTTTCTGTTATTTTGCTTCTTAGACGCGTTCTCTTCTTCCTATAGATATCTTTTATCTTATACTGTTGGCGTCAAATGCTATACATAAGTCATCGTATAAACCTTTAAGATCCTACATTTATATTGCCATTTTGAATATAATATTTATGTCAATATACCGAAATAAATATTCTTTAAACCAAATACTTCAGTGTTTAAAAAGTTGCATTTCTTAAACAACAATGTTGATTAATTGATGATTTATTGATCCAACATGAGATAATGAAATATACAGACACTATTAAGATTTAAGACATTTGAACCAATTAATATTAGACCAAAAATTGTTGCATTATATTACAAAATAAAATTCAAGTTAAACATCAAAACAAACAAAATATTGTAAAAAATAAAAAATCATAAAAAAACATAATTAAGATGCAAGACAACTGTTGCTCCGTATGGATAACACATATCTAATGGGAAAAAAAGAAAAAAAAAATCTAACCAAAATTTATTAAAATTACACTGCCTAAAACTTTAAATCGTAATTGACATACCGTATTAACACATGTAGCCATGGTCCGGCAAATAATTGACGAACTTGTCAGAAACTTCTATCAACAAACAAGTAAATTTTTATTTTGTATTAAAAGTCAAACTTAGAAGTAAAGATCTACATACCAGTGTATATCTCCAGAGTCACAATCCATTGACATTATTTACCAGACTCCGGTTTCAGCAAAGTCTGTAAATTCACTCTTTATCTCCTTCATTCAATGTCTTGTGATAAAATCTTGTATGAAAATTTTCTTCGGAGAATGTTAGTTTTGATAAAAATGCAGATTAAATTCGGATTTCGAAGTCTGCATGCAGTTTGCAATCGCGAAATGATAGCAGCGGTATCATCAACCCCCGTTATGTGATGTGTTGCTAGTTCCAGCGTGTGCCCCGCCCATTTACTAATTCGACCAATAGGAAATGAGATAAGCGCAACCAGTCGGCAGCAAAAGTGAGTCTGGTTCACAAGCCGATCTGTCGACTCCGCCCACCACAGGTAGAGTTACTAGGAAAACCGTTTATTCGCAAATGTTTATTTTGTGAAGTTCTTGGAATGTTTTTGTAAATAAACTTCAGAAATTTAAGCTGTAATGTGAATTGTGTGGCCAAACAGTATGGGTGTTTTATGATCAATTAACCAATCAAGTGCCTTTTAATTGGCACATCTGGAAACAAGAGACACAAATCAGGCGATGTTTTACAAAAGGCACTTTGTTCATACATTTCAAATATAACTTACCATGTTGCCTTTGTACATGTAGGACGTTTAGCATTAAAAATATGTAGGGAATAAAACAGAAAATATTTCAGAAGAAACGATTAAACTGGAAAATATAATAACTTCTAAGTCGCGGTGTACTACATTATCGCTAACAAAAACAATTATTATCTATTCTCCTTCTTCTTTGATTTCTTCTTCTTCTTTTAGGTTTTGTTATTTTCTTCTCCTTTGTTTTGTTTTTGTTATTTTATTCTTATTCTTCTTCCTTGTTTTATGTTTGTTATATTTTTCTTCATCTTCGTTCTATTCTAGTTCTTTTCTTCTTATTCTTCTTTGTTTTATGCTTGTTATTTTCTTCTTCTTCTTTCTTTGTTTTATTTTTGTAATCTTCCTCTTCCTCTTTTCCTTCTCCTTCTTCTTCTTCTCTTTCTTTTTCTGCTTCTTCTTCTTCATCTTCTTCTTTAACACCACTTTCTCCGTTTTATTATTGTTGTCATTCTCTCCCACAATTCTTAAATTTCATGCATTCTTACCTTTTATATTTAGTTATTTTATTTAGTTATCTTTTTATTTGTTATTATTCTCATCTTTGTCCTTTACTATTCCGTATTAATTTGTACTACATGTTTCATTTCCTTTCATTTATTTTAAATGATGAATCAAGTTTGAAAGCGTTTCTATTTTTTTCAAAATTAATCTGGCTCTGTCCGGAATGTTTACATAGGTCGTTTAGAACCGACTATTGAGGTGAAGCCACTGACTGCCTTTTCGATATAAAACCTTCTTCTGAAAATCATGGGATATAAACTCAAGAATAATGGAACGTGTTTCCACGTAATGTATTAAACTCAATTTCTGAATAAAGAAAATTATTAAAAGATAAATGAACACACGGAATGAATGTGTTACTTGTATCATCTCGCCGAGTATCGTAGGACCTGTATATCCAGGAAACTGAAATATAATTTTTAATATTATATAGAATAAAGAAATATACATAAGGTCTACATGAAGTTTTATATATTGAAGATAATGGAATATCCATAGGGTCTACATGCCCTAAAATATATTGAGGATATTGGAATATCATATGTGCCTCATACTATTAGTATGTGTTATTTAAGAAATGCTCCCGGGGTCGTGTTCATCAACCATTCTTGAGAATATTCTTAGACTAGAGCTTGAAAATTTAAGTCTAACCTTAGTTCCATGGCAAAGAGAGTTATTGTGAGAATTTATGTGACTGTTTATCAGGTGTCCATAAATGCTTGTAAATTTTGTCCTCAAAAATGACCTTTAAGTGTGTTTTTCAAAATTCATTTTTAAGCTCAGGTCTAAGAATATTCTTAAGAATGGTTGGTGAATACTTTGTGAGTTTATATGCCCTATACTATATACATTACCACGAAATATACACAGGGTCTATGAATGTTGGATAATGGGATATCCGTAGTCTAGACAACATGCAGTGTAATATATACTGGATGCATAATGTCATACCCAAGTATCTACATTTTCAATTTGGAAGATCATTTATACATTTATTCATTTCTTCTTATGGAACTGACATGTTATTGTTTTTCCTATGACATGTTTTTGTTTAAGCGTGTTTATTTGACATCGAATGTGAAACAGGCTCTTACAGCTTTGATAAATCACGCTCGACGTCTTCCTGAGCAGGACCGGAACAAAGCGGATGAAAATTCCTATTTCAGCTACGACACCACGCATGTCGCTACGGTGGATCGAACCAACGGCCCTCCCGACCTGTGCCGGATGCTCTATCACTGGACCATTCGCACCACACATTGGATGCTTTCCTACCTTTTTTCAGACGACTCGTTGTCTAATACATCAAATACTTTAAGTTTTTAATAAGGCAAACATTGTAAACACTCACCAAAAATACAATCAAACGTTAAAAATCCGCGTTCGTTTTGATTACTTAATAATTACGAGCACTGTTTCTACTGTTGCTTGCAGACGCATCACATGCTCGCAATACGGCGCTGGCGTTATGTCTGCTGAAATTAACTCGTTACCCTGGGGAGCACGATTGCGCCCATACAATTCTTTATTCTGTGCATGCTCATTAAAACGTCCTCTGACCCGTGCTATTCGTCGTTTCATGTTTTTACATTACCCGCTACTAGTCTTCAACCTGTTCTCCCATGCGCCATATTATTACGTCACTGCGCGAGCGATTACGTCACAAAATGGCTGCTCACAAGACAGACGAAGCAAGCGCGCACGGTTGTTAATTTTGATGATGGTTTGATGGAATTATTTCGCGCGTCGGTATAGTTTTAACGAACTGTGCTTCCTTTGTGAACTTGCAACACACAAATGTGTCTTTATAATTGTTTAATTACTTTTTATAACTAGTTAAGATCTTTTAAAATAAGTCCTTAGCAAAGATATAATAAACATATGTCTAGGTCTGGGTCTACATAAGAACCGAAATCAACAGAGGTCTTGGCTTACGGAGGTGTATATTTCCGACTCTTTTTTTAACTTGAGTAAACATTAAGTTTCTGTTTAATTTCATTTTAGAATTAATTACACTTGTATGAACATTAATGTATTTTTTGGAAATAAATTAAACTGGATTTCATTTTTTTTTTACATTTGGAGGGAAAGTTTTAATTTCATCTTTGAAAAAATGATGCATTTAGACATTGTGTGATTTGTCATAGTATATTTTCTTTTTTTTTATTAAAAATAAATCTTTTTAAACTAAAACACGTACGTGACATTAAATTAAAGTTTGCAATTTCAGTCATATGTTACCTACTTATAAAATATTTTTGAGTGAATTTTTTACTTTAGCTCAAACCTTTAGATTGGAAGAAATCATGTTATATTTTAAGAATTCTCTTTTAAAAACAAAAGTCAGAATATGTCAGTTTGATACTAGTTTTTCGCCATTCAATGTTTAACTATGTAACTCTCCTATACTAGAAGTTGAACATGTTATGGCTAATTTCATGTTGAATACTGAAAAAAGAAAACTACCTACAGTCCAGGTGTAAGAAAACTGTCTACAGTCGAGGTAGGAAAACTGCTTACAGTCCAGGTAAGAAACTGCCTATAGTTCAGATAAGAAAACTACCTTCAATACAGGTAAGAAAACTACGTTCAGTACAGTAAGAAAACTACCTGCAGTCCAGGTAAGAAAACTGCCTACAGTCCAGGTAAGAAAACTGCCTACAGTCGAGGTAGGAAAACATGTTATGGCTAATTTCATGTTGAATACTGAAAAAAGAAAACTACCTACAGTCCAGGTAAGAAAACTGCCTACAGTCGAGGTAGGAAAACTGCTTACAGTCCAGGTAAGAAACTACCTATAGTCCAGGTAAGAAAACTACCATCATTACAGGTAAGAAAACTACGTTCAGTACAGTAAGAAAACTACCTGCAGTTCAGGTAAGAAAACTGCCTTTAGTCCAGGTAAGAAAACTGCCTACAGTCCAGGTAAGAAAACTGCCTTCAATACAGGTAAGAAAACTACCTTCAGTACAGTAAGAAAACTACCTGCAGTTCAGGTAAGAAAAGTGCCTTTAGTCCAGGTAAGAAAACTGCCTACAGTCCAGGTAAGAAAACTGCCTTTAGTCCAGGTAAGAAAACTGCCTACAGTCGAGGTAGGAAAACTGCTTACAGTCCAGGTAAGAAACTGCCTACAGTTCATGTAAGAAACCTGCCTACAGTCCAGGTAAGAAAACTGCAGACAGTCCAGGTAAGTAAACTGCATACTGTCCAGGTAAGAAATCTGCCTAAAGTACAGGTACAAAAACTACCTAGAGTCAAGGTAAGAAAACTACCTACAGTCCAGGTAAGAAAACAACCTACAGTCCACGTAAGAAAACTACCTACAGTCCAGGTAAGAAAACAACCTACAGTCCACGTAAGAAAACTGCCTACAGTCCAGGTAAGTAAACTGCCTACAGTCCAGGTAAGAAATCTGCCTAAAGTCCAGGTAAGAAAACTACCTTCTGTACAGGTAAGAAAACTACCTTCAATACAGGTAAACAAACTACCTTAAGAAACCTGCCTACAGTCCAGGTAAGACAACTGCAGACAGTCCAGGTGAGTGAACTGCCTACAATCCAGGTAAAAAAACTATCTACAGTCCAGGCAAGAAAACTATCTATAGTCCAGGTAAAAAAATCTATCTACAGTCCAGGTAAGAGAACTACCTACAGTCCATGTAAGAAAACTACCTACAACTACCTACAGTTCTGGTAAGAAAACTACCTTCTGTCCAGGTAAGAAAACTATCTACAGTCCAGGTACTTTAATCAAATCTTGGGCTATTAACATATCACTGTATTTATATGTATTAATTCAAATGTGTTAAATGTAACATTGGTATATGTTATATCTATATATAAAGTTAATAAATTGAAATACAGTAACCCTACCCTTCTATTGTTTCGCCCCAAATTGCCACTTATCTACAGATGTTATTTCTAAAACCTTCTTTTCTTACGTAATGTGCTATTTTGTCTTACTTCAATCAATATTATATATTTTATCAGATACATACTCAAACTGTCCTTACATCTTAATTATTTCTGTAAAAAGAAAATAATTTCTTCGTTTAAGAGCTATGACACATTGTAGTTAGCCTTTTTTGCGTTGCATTTCCGCATTTTATTTCCAATTTCTATTCTTTTTGTTTGATTCTTTTTCTCTAAAAACTATTTTTATTTTTCCTATTTACAATTCGTCATGTATATGTTTGTTAGTTGTATACTAAATTGACTGTTATGAACAATTCCGTTATGCAATTGGCATTTACACTGAACAACATTTCTAACAGGCCACCTGTTTTATATAACATTGAGCCGGGCCCGATTAGCTCAGCCTGTTACGCGTCTGACTATCAATCCAGAGTTCGAATACCCGCTCGGCAACAGTGTCCGTGATGATTGATATACGACATTGTGTCTCATTGTCATTCGTCTCTCACCGCTAATTGAAGTGGGAAAGTTATCAGTTACTTACGGAGATGGGGTATGCTCGAGTACTGGTTAAACTTTCAGGATCCCAGGAAACAGTGGTTATGGTTAACTGATCGCCTGTTAGTCCTCGATGGCAAAATAATGACGCTAAATACTCAATCAGTATACTAGTATAACATTGCAAGAAAACCAACACACACAGCGTATCCATATTCTAACATCCTTTAATACATTTCATTGCAGATGTTCTCAGAAAAAAATCATTGAAATTAAATGAGTAGTTAAATTGTAACAATTGATAAATAAATGCCAGTCTCATAACACAAGTTCACATAATCAGTAATAGTGCGGTTCAGTTGGATGCCTCGAATGGCCAGTTCCTGTGGCAGCACCCATTCTGTAACAATATAATAAATAATATGTGTTTGAACCAAATACAGTGAAATTACTCATTAAATATGCATTGTACATTTCATAAAATTATTTTAACTTTCCTGATTACCGACGACGCGTTTTTCAAGAACGAGTCATTGTTGCATGTGAAATATCCTAATAGAGTGTCGTGGTGAATACAGAGAAGTTACGGTTGTTTAATCCTGAATATTTGAATTTCCAAGATAATGCCGAAAAGAAATGTGAGCAGACTTTTTTGTACTTCATTCTTGCTTTTATCTTATTTATAAATATTCATTTTTTTTTAAATATCGTACATTTTAAACTAGACATACAATGACTAAAGCACACTTTATACTGCAATTCAAATTTCAATAAATACTTGAGTCAGAAAACAGAACTCTGCTGCCGCCTGTCGAGGACCACCATCATTGTTACAACTAATCATTTGTCAGTTTCAAATGCATCTTATAAATGTATTAATTTCAACACGCTAAACTCATTAAACTTGGGACTTGAACAAACAAATGTCACTGAAATATAAATAGAGCAGAGAGAACATATTCTCAAGACAATGATGAATTCCGTCACTGACTCACGATCAAACAAGTAGGCCATGAAAAAACACCCAGAAATAAACACCAGTTACTGAAAATAACATCATACATTTTAGTCATTATGCGTTTTTGTAAAACGGATCTACGAACAGAAATATCCGGCCCGCCAAAAAATGACAATGTCAAATTTCGAAAGAGCGATTTATTTCTAATATGTAACATTGAAAGATTTAGAACATAATGTGTTTTAATCATGAACTACTGACATTCTTTCGGCAACTGATCTAATTGGATTATACAGACTGACAAAAACATATAAGCTGAAACTCATTTACAACTGGGTGGAGTAAAATCCTACATGTTCTAGTTTGTGTTAAATTTTAATTGTCCGCTCAATTTTGTATGATTTGGGACAGACACTGACCTCTCACCACTTACCTCTAACCGCTAAAGTTATGGGTCTGTAAAGAAGCTCGGTCTAAAAAAATTATGTGAAAAACTTTAATCTAGTTGTTAAGCAAGCTCTTACATCTGAAACAATTATTTGCATGTGAAATGTCGTGTCGCAATATACGTAGTCAATATACGCAAGGCATATAACAACGAACAAACACCATTATGATTTTTCAGTATGGTGGCGCTTATAATACTGTCTCGAACAACACCGTCACGGTATTTCAGTACGGCGGCGCTTATAATACTGTGTCGAACAACACCGTCACGGTATTTCAGTACGGCGGCGCTTATAATACTGTGTCGAACAACACCGTCACGGTATTTCAGTACGGCGGCGCTTATAATACTGTCTCAAGCAAACACTATTGTGATATTTCAGTATGGCGGCGGTGCTTATAATACTATATCAAGCAAACACTATTATGATATTTTAGTATGGCGGCGGTGCTTATAAAACTGTCTCGAGTAAACACCATTATGACATTTCAGAAAGGCACCGGCGCTCATAATACTGTCTCGAACAGACACCGTCACAATATTTCAGTATGCTGGCATTTATATAACTGTCTCAATCAAACACCGTCATGCTTTGGCTGAATAAAAATGCTAAAAGCGATGCTAAATATCGTGCACTGTTACGCCGCAAAGTGGTAGCAACCCACTTTTTGAACTCCTGAAATATCGCCGAATTTTGGAAGTCTACCAAAGCAAAGTATATAAATGTGTTAATTTTGTTACAAAACATTCGAAGTTGTTGGTGTATGTTGGTTAATCGTCGCTTTCAACAATTGCCCAGTTTTATCGCGACAGTGTCTACCTGAGGCAGTATTCTCAGCGCTGCCACACTGGGACACCGGAGTATCATGCTGCAGACACATGGTATGATACATCACTCAGTCACATTTTATTGACACCGGGCCGACCAGACCAAGACGTCTACTCTAAATGCTGAGCGTCAAGCGAGGAGGATTCTAGAACCATTTTCCAAGTTTCTGGTATGACCCGTCTGGGGACTGAACCCACAACCTACTGCATGCAAGGTAGCGCTCTACCCATATATCTTCGCTGCGGTTAAAACACGAATGTGACATTCTATTTATCATCTAACATATGATTCTCTACTTGTAAATCTTATAATTTACTTTCTCTCGGTAGTCCGCGTCTAAGGTTACGTGTTCGAGCCCAGGTGGTCCAAAAACAAACAAACAACAACTGTATTTGAGAAAGTTTATCAGTTCTTTACGGAATGACGTTTGTTCTACTCAGATTGTTTCTGAAAGCTTCATCCACCAATAAAAGTGGGTGTTATATGTGTTGAAAAAAACATTAAATACCATTCAGGACACTATTAGACTCACACAGATGAAGGAGGTAGAAGTAAAACTATGGTTCTCGTTTTCTTTTCTTTTCTGGTATTTTTATTGCAGTGATTTACTTTTTTGTACCATGTATTAAATGGTCAGTATTTTAGAAATCACCATTGCAATTGTGATGCTGATACCAGATTTCCTGGCAGTTTAGTGTCATTTTAGAATTGATGCTTCGAACCACGTCGTTGGCGAATAGTTGACATATTATTACTCTGGAAATTGATAGGTATCACAAAACTATTGAATTAAAAAACAACTGATCAAGGTATGATTATTTTTCTATATAATTGTAGAGCTTGAACCAGTCAAGAATTTGAGTCCAGGCACATGCTGTTGATGTTGTGTTTTTACTCTGTTTTGGACATAAATATTACAATGGAGCCATATCAGAAATGGAAGAGTGATGTGAGGCGTTTATATGGAAAAGAAGAAACTTTTTTTTAAGTGATATATGTTTATAAATGATCAGTATTGTATATTTAAATATAATCTACAATGACGTTGAGCCGAGTAAGTTTTGTCTGATATAAGTTTTTATGTTTGACGTGGATATTGGTATTTACATCATATCAAACCCAAGTTTTGATACATATGTCTAAGAGGTAAACCCACTAATTTCGTGTTTGTCTGTGGTTGTGGGTTGTGGTTACGGTGGAGCAGGTTGCGATCAGATAGTCCAAGATAACAACAAAACTTCATTATATTGGTTGCGTGTATAAGAAGCCCAAGGAGGGTGGGGTGGTGGTGGTGGTGGTGGGGGGGGGGATATCGGAACTCACCTCTTCTGGATCTGAACAATATGTGTCCTTTTCATGCACCATTCACATTTAGCATTTGATTTATAAGCAATAATCTATTCAAGAATAGTTAAAAGTATATTAAACCATAGGTGTAGGAGCCGGAGACAGGCGGGGGGGGGGGGGGGGTCGGGGAGTCAGGGGGCGGCCCCCAATGTTCAGGTTGGAGGGCCTTAACATTGCCCCCCCCCCCCGCAGCACACTCCCTAACAATATTTTACTGTCTCCTCAGGTCCCCCACCCACCCACCACCCATCACCAATAATTGAAACGCTCTTACGCCCATGTAAATAACATTCGCCATTCATAAATTGACAAAGACTTTTAAGAATTAAAAGCTTATTAACTTGTATGAATCTAGTTCCATTCCAAGATATGAATCGAATTCCCAGGCATGACTCTAGTTTCCACTTACTAACATATCAATACCTGATATTAAAATATAAAAAAAACGCGTATAATTCGTTTAGAGTGAACCTGTCCAAACGACTGCCGTTATGTCTATTTCAAAAGAAAATGAAATACATCTTAAGTACCGCCAAATCCAAGGAACTGACGGAAAACCTGTCCACAAAATATATATGAGATAGGTTTTGCACCTTCATTTGAAAGATAAAGATCGCTAAGAGTCCCAGAACTCGTAAGAAGCGGAATTTCCAGTGCAACTTGCCTGTTTACATGCTTATCAGCGGCATCAACTGCCCTATCATTCCATCAATGTTCCTCGGATAAGAGATCGTTCCGATAAAATCATTCAAACACGGCACAGACTCGCAGCTGGTGTAATTATTTCGTTTTATTAACCAGTTGTGTCACTATACGCAACAGGGTGTCATCATTTTACGAAATCAAATTTCAAACGAACTCTTTTAACTTCAAATGCGTTTTTATTTTCGTTTTATCTTTGTCGACTACGGCATATATCGTTTTATATTTTAATGCAGTTTGCCTTTTCAATATAAACAAAAACATACGACTGCGTGATTGATGCGTTCTGCATAGGCCACTGTTATCACGTGCTAGCCAATAAATTAAACACGACGTTTTCCTTAGAGGACTTAAGATTCATTAATTGAAAATAAATTGTGCAGTGTAAAAAAATGTGTCTGTAAGTCTTCGTCACGTTTTAAAAAAAAATGCATTAGCCCTGAAAATACAAGAAGCTTTGCAACCGCAGACGCTCTGATTCGACAGAACGTGTAGTGTATTCTGGCGCTTATTTGTCGTCATGCAGACGTCTTGTGCCAAAGTGTGAGGAATTTTAGCATTTTTCAACTGACAGAAAAATTAAGAAAGTTATCTGAAGTTGTTGAACTTACTATAGCGATTAAAGGTTTTTAATGTGGATTAAAAACGTCTCATTGAAAATAGGATTTGTGTATACTGTACTGTAAATTAAGCTTAATAAGTTCACCGTATCTAAATACAGAAATACAGATTATTTTTCTTCTTCTTCTTCTTCTTCTTCTTCTTCTTCTCCTACTTCTTCTTCCTCATTCTTCTTCTTCTTCTTATGCCATTAGAATTATTATTGTCATTGTTATTGTTGTTGTTGCAGCTGTTGTTGTTGTTGTTGTTATTATTATTATTATTATTATTATTATCATTAATATTATTATTATTATACCGTTGACGGGTTAAATGATTTTAATATATCATTTATTTCTCTATACTTAATTGAATTTTTCATTTATTTATTTGTAAATAGTCTTGCTAATTTTTTAACCATATTTATTTATTATAGTTTTGTCATCATCACATTCATTAATCTTTGCGCATAAAAAATCTTTTTATGTGCCGACGTGCCGTAAAATACCATTCATTCATTCTTATTCATATTCCTTTTTTTATTATTATCATTATTGTTATTGTTATTATTATTATTGTTATTATTATTATTATTATTATTATTATTATTATTATTATTATTATTATTATTATTATTATTATTATTATTATTATTATTATTATATACTGAGTCACTAGATTTCAGCCCTTTTCGTAAAATAGCACCGTCTGTAAAATAATCCCGCGTTGTTATCATTAATTCTATCTGTAATGGGATCGTAGTTAATGCCATTTTGAACACATTGCACGCTACATATATATATCGCTGTGTTGACTTTGTTCATGAATATGAGTAGAACCACCGCTCTTCCGCTCGTAACTGACAAACGTCCTGACGTCAAATATGACACCGAGTTGGACTTAAACCTGAGACCTGAAAGGTAATCCCCAAGTGCATATGGATGTGAAGACACTTGGTACCTTTTGGCACCAATGGGGCGAATTATGTGTTTCGATTTCGGACAGGATCAAATGGATATTATACATGTATTGTTTACTTACAAACTCATATTGCACGACTCGTATGTTAACTCTTACAATATGAATTATGTCATATGTTTATTATCTTTACAAAATAATATACATCTAGACCTTTTAATAATGGAAAGAAATTTGTCGTACTTCATATGTAGTGGTTAATCTATCCGCATCAGAGATTAAGATCAATTTATATTTTAGAACATTGACAGGCGGACCTGAAGTGAATTCCATTTGTTATTAAAGGGAGGCCACCTCTGGGAGTATATTATTCAGATATTGAATACTGAGTTATCGTAACAAAGAATTCAATCGGACGCAAAAGCAGACTGGGAGAAAAAAGATAATGAATATTCACAAATTAAAACTAATTATTAACCATGCAGACTATACATGTATTCGAAATTTATTTATTTGAGGTTATTTTGCGACTTATTTGCGAAGTAAAATCTAAGCTTTCAGGGTCGTATCTTTATAATTTCGTTGGGCTAGAAAAGATTACTTAAACAAACTATCGGTCGGTCCAGACATCGTTTATTAGACTGCACAGTCTAAATCAGGTCAATATTTTACATAAAGGACTATGTTAGCCCGGTTTATATATAAATGTATGGGAAAGTTCATACTGCACCGTTTTAAGTACATATTTGTACATCCCCGAAGTTAAATGTCTATTGCTTCTATCGATTTTTAGCGTTTTTATATTTTAGGAACAGAACAGAACAGAACATATATTTTATTTAACTTATAAATAGTACATCGTCATAACTATACATTTAACAAATATATTTAGATCATGTCATGTGGAAACACGCACGCACGCACGCACGCACGCACGCACGCACGCACGCACGCACGCACCCACGCACGCACGCACTCACGCACGCACGCACGCACTCACGCACGCACGCACGCACGCACGCACCTACGCACGCACGAACGAACGAACGAACGCACGCACACACCCACGCACGCATGCAAAAACTTAACTCAATTAAGACTGGCTATTTCTCGATCATGTTATCAATATCAATGAAACCATATGCAATTTTACTAGAACCAGTCTTAAATCATGATCATCTGGCTGCTTTTCTACTATTTAAGTGTTTAATTATTTAAGTATATGTTGGTGAAACAGGAGCCAGGTTTATCCGTGCAGGTAAACATATGTTGAGTCATATTGTCATTTGAAAATTACCCGTGCACAAAAATAAAGTATATTGTCAAGGCTGACCAATATTCATATATAAATCGTTTGTACTGATGTTATTATGGAATGAATGAATGAATGAATGAATGAATGAATAAATGAATGAATGAATGAATGAATGAATGAATGAATGAATGAATGAATGAATGAATGAATAAATGAATGAATGAATGAATGAATGAATGAATGAATGAATGAATGAATGAATGAATGAATGAATGAATGAATGAATGAATGAATGAATGAATGGTGTTTCACAGTTTGTCGACACATAAACAAGTGGTTGTGTACACGCATATAATATTATGGAAACGGACAAGACAACATCCACTCCGAACATAGTGTATCATCATTCAAACATCGACTTTTTAAACGTAAGAAATATTGGTGTTTTTATTTCAATAACGGCAGCAACATGGCCACGGTATATTTAAGTTAGTTTGATATACGTGTTTGTCTTCCGTCTTACCGTTACCTTCTCAGCCTCCAATACTGAAAAACCCTTAATATCGAAATACGAAGAATGGATATCAAACCATAGACGTAGCAGCCGATGGGGAATGGGGAGGTTAGCCCCTTCCCCACCGCCCCCTTCAGTTTTAGCATATACTTTGGAGCCTGGAAGCAAATCCTCATACACTGTCTACTCAGGTTCCCCACCTCACCCCAATAATTGAAACGCTCCTACACCCATGCGAACGAACTTAATTTTAACTGGTTATTCATCTGTTATATAATGGATAGCAATGAAACCATATGCAGTTTTACTGGAACCTGTCTAGAATCATGATCATCTGCATATCTTAATATTAAGATTTTAAGTACTTACATGTAAGTATATCTTGGTGACCAAAGAACCATGCTTCCATTTTAAATAGTTAAGCATATACCTAAATACTTAAATTAAATAAAAACATCCAGATTATCATGGTTTTAGATTTAGACGGGCTTTATAAAATGCAGCTGGTTCAATTGCCATTGATTAAAGAATATTAAAATAACCAGTCAAAATTGAGGTAAATTTTAAAGTATCTAACATTTAATATTGGTGAAACACTGTCTTACTACACTTATAATTAAGAGTAGATGCAAATATTTAATTTATAATCTACACGTCGTTCCTACACTCAGTCTAGTTTAACTTCTATAGTGCACTACTAGCCTGGCGTCTGTTTCCAGAAAATGCCAGAAAATATTCAAAGCGGTGTTAAAATTGTTCTACGTGTTTTTAGTTAATTTAATAATGAAACATTTGAACATCATACTGGAGTAGAGAGATAAAAATAAACGAGGTCCGACGCCATTCCATCACCGTATAGATTATACATGTCAACTAAGTTTATTGGTCGGTCGATGATACATCGGCATAGACCCACAATCCTTCCGCAAGAAAATGAAATCACGTTATTCATTTGATACGCCACAAAATATGTTGCAAAGTACATGTACCTCGCATATAGTGTTTGGACGGAG
This sequence comes from Panopea generosa, assembly GCA_029582155.1. Classification (NCBI taxonomy): domain Eukaryota; kingdom Metazoa; phylum Mollusca; class Bivalvia; order Adapedonta; family Hiatellidae; genus Panopea; species Panopea generosa. The sequence continues at coordinate 1,051,282 of CM055904.1, read as the reverse complement.
CTTGGCAAGAGCTCACAAAGAACCCTCATTGATGAGGATGTAAGTGGTTTTACGATATCGTCTTAGATTGCTCGGCCGCGGACGGCCCTGTGCGGATAAAATGCGATGGCAGTATCTACCATCGAAATAAATCATAAAACAACTAAACTATGTCATATATTTTAATTAACAAATATAATGTGTAGAAAAGAATCACTGGAATCAGAAAATTATGAACGTACAATATGCTGCTTGATAATTTTTTAGAATTTTTTTGTGAGAGGGGAATACATCAGGGATTTTTATGTACGTCTTACGATACAGACTAACTAATCTTGATCCTTTCCGATGTTTGCGTTTAGGTGTAAGCCCACCATTGATTGTTTTCTTTATTCTATAGTATATAAACATATACACGCTTGTCATTCATTTAGAAACCAAAATGAAAGAAGTGAAACTTAAATTTTATTGTTTGTCAATCTCCGCACTACCAAAATATGATGATAAAAGCAGGGGGTGGGTGTGGGTGAGAGGGTGTGTGTGTGGGTGTGGGGGGGGGGGGGGGGGATAAAAATTCTGTTCAGCGTGCACAACCAAAAACACATGATGAGAAAAGCAGGGGGGAGGTATTTTTTTCTGTTCAGCGCGTTCACTGTTGACAAAATGAAAGCCGAAATCATGTATTTCCAGCATCATTTTTTTTCTAAATTCGCAATTCAAACATGATAATGCTTTCAAAATATTCAAATACATCAACACGGCCGTACAAATAAAACATTGAGCATTAAATCAAGGAAAATACATTTTTAAATAAGAAGAAACAAGGACTATTTATAACCACCATTACGCGTAAGCATATCCTGTTTGCAATGGTGGTACTTCGCCTTTCAAAAGCTATAGTCTTGATCATCTGCGGCACTTGCATTTATATGCAACAAATTTGTCTTGACTAAAAAAGCTAACCGGTTTGCTATATATGTATTATTAAACCGGCATTTCATCCAAGAACCTTAGCACACGAGATCGTTTCGACCATTAATATATGTATGCACGTGCGTATTTTGATGCAGACGGTGGGTCAAGCAATTTATTATAAATCTTATCAATAAAAATCAAAGAATTAAGAGGTATGAAATCTGTACATAAAACACTTCATCTAAAGATATCGATTTTGTAAAAAATCACTTAGGCCTTTATAAATTAATTGCTAGATTATCATCCCCTGCCCGCCCCGTAATTTTCATGCAGCACTGACCCTTATATTTTCATAAAAAAAAAAAAAAATTAAAAAAAATAAAATAAAATAAAAATAAAAAATAAAAAATAAAGTCCTTCCGCCCTCCCTGTTTTTAAGAAAAAATTGGATGATAATCTAGTAATTAACTTATAATGGCATACATTATATAGTTTTATCTCATGTTGATGTATATACATATAAAAGTTTCTCAGTCTTGCTTGTGGACAGAAAGGAACACCCTTGTATGGAACTAATTTTCTTAATAGTTTGTCAAATGATTGCTTTTTGAACAAATGTTTATACTTTTACTTTAAATTCCATATCACCACTTCCGGTTTCTCCAACATTTTCATTAGTCAAATTGAACATCTGCGCTGCAGCATCTAAGATACGTTCATCCGCTATATAATGTGTTTCATTCAAACCATTTGGATTATTTATCGTATTTTCTATAACAGCAATGTCTAAATGGCCTTTGTCTGAGCTATCAAGCGTTTCTGAATCTTCTATATTTGACGTGGAATTAAAAAAACTGTTGCTTTTGTTATCATCGTTTGTCTCTAACAATGACGAACATCCAACTTCCGGTTTACACGTAGGCCCACAAAAAGAACTTCCCACGTCGCAACACTTACATATGGCGTCATGAAAGTAGCAGACGAGAGACGCATACGTGCAGCAACCGTCATAGTTACCACAGCAACCCCAGTCAGATCCCCTTATGTTCCAACCTTGGGAATAGTCGCATGTCATGTCGTCTGCGTTGATAGTCGTGTTTCTAATGGGAGAAAAGTGTATGTAGTATTAATAATAATGTAGAGTTTAAAATATTGTGTACAAGATACGACAGTGCTGGAATAAATGTATATACACATTTGTCGAGAAAGACTATGATTGTCTTGCTCATGGTCCCTGTTCTATGCAAACCAAGATTTAAAAACATTGCTTCACAGTAAAGCCTGTAGATAAACCTGAATGTACTTGAAGTTTTGGGGGAGTAAACTGTTTATGGTTTCCATCATTCTATCGGCAATTAGTTTTTAAATCGTTTTATCAATACTTCACATACTAAATGTCTTAAACAATGATTTTATAACACAATATGGTTAGTTTAAATGACGCCATTTCCATAAAGTGACAAATGTCCTGGGTAAAATATACACTTTGTGATGCACACTATAAAAATATACACACGGTGCTTTGCGTAAAAAGTTACAGTACTTTGTATACTGAAACTAATATACAAGCGTATATCATATTTTGTCGCGACATCATTGTTTATGTCATTTACTTTGACTTCATAATGTTTAAAAAGTGTGTATCTGTATAGATGTCGCAGAAATAAACCCAATATATAGCGCCGCCGGTCGCCAACGATTAGCCTACAACAGGTGCAAAGTTAAAACGCGCCCGAAAGGCAACACAACAAATATGTTAAAAAAAACAACGTTACCTGCATTTCATAAAATCTATACAATCTGTGTCATTTCTTAGAACCTCGGTTTCATTTTGCTGGTCGGTAGTTACATTAGTAACAACAACGCTGCCTGTAAGGTATGTTTATATAATGATGATAGTGGTGATGATGATGATGATGATGATGATGGTGATGATTTATCAATGCTACCAGAACTACATGTATCAGGATTGAACAACACAAACAAACAAAAAAACAACAACGACAAAACAACAACAAAAACTATGATACGTTTGTGTTCTACATGTACCAGTGCCACCGACATGTTAGTCACCGACAGTTCATATGACAAAGCTGGGTACCAGGGCCAGAGACACAGTGCATATGCCAAAGATGGATACAAGGGCCAGAGAAACCGTGCATATGGCATAGCTGTGTACCAGGGACAGAGAGACAATGTATATGGCATACCTGGGTACCTGGGCCAGAGACACAGTGCAAATGGCATAACAAAGTACCAAGGCCAGAGAGAGAGAGAGTGTATATAGCATACCTCGGTATCATGACCAGAGAGACAGTACATATTGCAAAGCTGGATACCAGGACCAGAGAGACAGTGTATATGGCATACCTGGGTACCAGGGCCAGAGAGACAGTGCATTTGACATACCTGGGTAATAGAGCCAGAGAGACAGTGTATATGGCATACCTGGGCACCTGGACAGACAGACAGTGCATGTGGCATAGTTGGGTACCAGGCTCAGAGACACAGTGCATATGACAAAACTGGGTACCAGGTCCAGAGAGACAATGCATATGGCATAACTGGGTACCAGGGCCAGAGAGAAAGTGAATAAGGCATACCTGGGCACCAGGACCAGAGATACAGTGCATATGACATAGTTGGGTACCAGGGTTAAAGACATAGTGCATATAGCATAGCTAGGTACTAGGGCCAGAAAGACAGTGCATATGGCATACCTGGGTAACAGGGCCAGAGAGACAGTACATTTGGCATAGTTTGGTACCAGGGTCAGAGACACAGTGCATATGGCAAATCTGGGTACCAGGGCCAGAAAAACAGTGCATATGGCATAGCTGGGTACCAGGGTCAGAGAGACTGTGTTTATGGCATACCTGGGTACCAGGACCAGACAGACAGTGCAAATGTCATAGCTGGGTACCAAGGCCAAAGAGACGGTGTATATGGCATACCTGGGTACGAGGACCAGAAAGACAGTACATAATTATGACATACCTGGGTACCATGGTCAGAGAGACAGTGCATGTGGCATAACTGAGTTCCAAGGCCAGAGACAGAGTGAATATGGCATAACTGAGTACCAAGGCCAGAGACACAGTGCATATGGCATAATTAAGTTCCAGGGTCAGAGACACAGTGCATATGGCATAATTAAGTTCCAGGGTCAGAGAGACAGTGCATATGACATACCTGGGTAATAGAGCTAGAGAGACAGTGTATATGGCATACCTGGGCACCTGGACAGACAGACAGTGCATATGGCATAGTTTGGTACCAGGCTCAGAGACGCATTGCATATGAAAAAACTGTGTACCAGGTCCAGAAAGACAATGCATATGGCATAACTGGGTACCAGGGCCAGAGAGAAAGTGAATAAGGCATACCTGGGCACCAGGACCAGAGATACAGTGCATATGGCATACCTGGGTAACAGGGCCAGAGAGACAGTACATATGGCATAGTTTGGTACCAGGATCAGAGACACAGTGCATATGGCAAAGCTGGGTACCAGGGCCAGAAAAACAGTGCATATGGCATAGCTGGGTACCAGGGCCAGAAAAACAGTGCATATGGCATAGCTGGTTACCAGGACCAGACAAACAGTGCAAATGTCATAGCTGGGTACCAAGGCCAAATAGACAGTGTATATGGCATACCTGGGTACCAGGACCAGAAAGACAGTACATAATTATGACACACCTGGGTACCATGGTCAGAAAAACAGTGCATGTGGCATAACTGAGTTCCAAGGCCAGAGACAGAGTGAATATGGCATAACTGAGTACCAAGGCCAGAGACACAGTGCATATGGCATAATTAAGTTCCAGGGTCAGAGACACAGTGCATATGGCATAATTAAGTTCCAGAGTCAGAGACACAGTGCATATGGCATAACTGAGTATCACGGCAAGAGACAAAGTACATAATTATGACATATTTGGGTACCAGGGCCAGAGACACAGTGCTTATGGCATAACTGAGCACCAGGGCCAGAGACACAGTGCATATGACATAATTAAGTTTCAGGGTCAGAGACACAGTGCAAATTGCATAACTGAGAGCCAGAGACACAGTGCTTATGGCATAATTGAGTTCCAGAGTCAGAGAGACAGTGCATATGGCATAACTGAGTTCCAGGGCCAGGGACACAGTGCTTATGGCATAATTGAGTACCAGGGTCAGAGACACAGTGCATATGACATAACTGAGTATCAGGGCCAGAGACACGGTGCCTATTGCATAGCTGGGTACCAGGGTCAGTTAGACAGTGCATATGGCATAACTGAGTACCAGGGCCAGAGACACAGTGCATATAGCATAACTGAGTATCAGGGCCAGAGACACAGTGCATATGGCATAACAAAGTACCAGGGCCAGAGACACAGTGCTTATGGCATAATTGAGTACCAGGGTCAGAGACACAGTGCATGTGTCATAATTGAGTTTCAGGGTCAGAAACACAGTGCATATGGCAAAACTGAGTTCCAGGGCCAAAGGCACAGTGCATATTGCATAGCTGGGTATCAGGGCCAGAGACACAGTTCTTATGACATAATTGAGTTCCAGGGTCAGAGACACAGTGCATGTGGCATAACTGAGTTCCAGGGCCAGAGACACAGTGCATATGACAAAACTGAGTTCCAGGGCCAGAGACACAGTGCTTATGGCATAATTGAGTTTCAGGGTCAGAGACACAGTGCATGTGGCATTACTGAGTTCCAGGGTCAGAAACACAGTGCATATGGCAAAACTGAGTTACAGGGCCAGAGACACAGTGCTTATGGCATAATTGAGTTTCAGGGTCAGAGACACAGTGCATATGGCATAACAGAGTACCAAGGCCAGAGAGACAGTGTATATGGCATACCTGGATACAAGGGCTAGAGAGACAGTGTATATTGCATACCTAGGTACCAGGGCCAGAGAGACAGAGTATATGGCATACCTGGGCACCTGGATAGAGAGACAGTGCATATGGCATAGTTGGGTACAAGGCTCGGAGACCCAGTGCATATGACAAAACTGGGTACCAGGTCCAGAGAGACAGTGCATATGGCATATCTGGGTACCAGGGCCAGAGAGATAGTGAATAAGGCATACCTCGGCACCAGTACCAGATATACAGTGCATATGACATAGTTGGGTACCAGGGTCAAAAACACAGTGCATATAGCATAGCTATGTACAAGGGCCAGAAAGACAGTGCATATGGCATAGCTTGGTAACAGGGCCAAACAGACAGTGTATATGGCATACTTGGGTACCAGGACCAGAGAGACAGTACATATGGCATAGTATTGTACCAAGGTCAGAGACACAGTGCATATGGCATAACTGGGTACCAGGGCTAGAGAAACAGTGCATATGGCATAGCTGGGTACCAGGGCGAAAGAGACAGTATATATGGCATATCTGGGTACCAGGACCAGACAGACAATGCAAATGGCATAACTGGGACCCAGGGCCAAAGAGACAGTGTACATGGCATACCTGGGTACCAGGACCAGAAAGACGTCGCATAATTATGGCATACCTGGGTACCATGGTCAGAGAGACAGTGCATGTGGCATAACTGAGTTCCAAGGCCAGAGACAGAGTGCATATGGCATAACTGAGTACCAGGGCCAGAGACACAGTGTATATATAGCAAAATTAAGTTCCAGGGTCAGAGACACAGTGTATATGGCATAACTGAGTACCAGGGCCAGAGACACAGTGCATATGACATAATTAAGCTCCAGGGTCAGAGACACAGTGCATATGGCATAATTAAGTTCCAGGGTCAGAGACACATTGCATATAGCATAATTGAGTACCAGGGCCAGAGACACAGTGCATATTGCATAACTGAGTATCAGGGCAAGAGACAAAGTACATGTGGCATAATTGAGTTCCAGGGTCAGAGACACAGTACTTATGGCATAATTAAGTTCCATGGTCAGAGACACAGTGCATATGGCATAACTGAGTTCCAGGGCCAGAGACACAGTGCTTATGGCATAATTAAGTTCCATGGTCAGAGACACAGTGCATATGGCATAACTGAGTATCAGGGCAAGAGACAAAGTACATAATTATGGCATATTTTGGTACCAGGGTCAGAGACACAGTGCACATGTCATAACTGAGTTCTAGGGCCAAAGACACAGTGATTATGGTATAACTGAGTACCAGGGCCAGAGACACAGTGCTTATGGCACAATTGAATTCCAGGGTCAGAGACACATTGCACATGGCATAACTGAGTACCAGGGTCAGAGACACAGTGCTTATGGCATAACAAAGTACCAAGGCCAGAGAGACAGTGTATATGGCATACCTGGGTTTCATGACCAGAGCGACAGTGCATATGGCATAACTGAATACCAGGGCCAGAGACACAGTGCTTATGGCATAATTGAGTTCCAGGGTCAGAGAGACAGTGCATATGGCATAACTGAGTACCTGGGCCAGAGACACAGTTCTTATGGCATAACAGAGTACCAAGGCCAGAGAGACAGTGTCTATGGTATACCTGGGTATCATGACCAGAGAGACAGTGCATATAGCATAGCTGGATACAAAGGCTAGAGAGACAGTGTATATGGCAAACCTGGGTACCAGGGCCAGAGAGACAGAGTATATGGCATAACTTAGTTCCAGGGTCAGAGACACAGTGCATATGGCATAACTGAGTACCAGTGCCAGAGACACAGTGCATATTGCATAACTAAGTTCCAGGGTCAGAGACACAGTGAATATGGCATAACTGAGTACCAGAACCAAAGACACTGTGCATATGGCATAACTGAGTTCCAGGGTCAGAGACACAGTGCATATGGCATAACTGAGTACCAGGGCCACAGACACAGTGCATATGGCATAATTAAGTTTCAGGATCAGAGACACAGTGCATATGGCATAACTGAGTTCCAGGGCCACAGACACAGTGCATATGGCATAACTGAGTACCAGTGCCAGAGACACAGTGCATATTGCATAACTAAGTTCCAGGGTCAGAGACACAGTGAATATGGCATAACTGAGTACCAGAACCAGAGACACTGTGCATATGGCATAACTGAGTTCCAGGGTCAGAGACACAGTGCATATGGCATAACTGAGTACCAGGGCCACAGACACAGTGCATATGGCATAATTAAGTTTCAGGATCAGAGACACAGTGCATATGGCATAACTGAGTACCAGGGCCACAGACACAGTGCATATGGCATAATTAAGTTTCAGGATCAGAGACACAGTGCATATGGCATAACTGAGTTCCAGGGCCAGAGCAACAGTGCTAATGGCATAATTGAGTTCCAGGGTCAGAGCAACAGTGCTAATGGCATAATTGAGTTCCAGGGTCAGAGGCACAGTTCATATGGCATAACTGAGTACAAGAACCAGAGACACAGTGCATATTGCATAGCTGGATATCAGGGTCAGAGAGACAGTGCATATTGCATAGCTGGGTATCAGGGTCAGAGAAACAGTGCATATGGCATAGCTGGGTACCAGGGTCAATAAGACAGTGCATATGGCATAGCTGGGTACCAGAGTCAGTGAGACAGTGCATATGGCATAACTATCTAAGGTTCACTGCCAGAGACACAGTGCATATGACATAATTGAGTACCAGGGCCAGAGACATAGTGCATATTGCATAGCTGGGTACCATGGTCATTGAGACAGTGCATATGTCATAGCTGGGTACCAGAATCAGTGAGACAGTGCATATAGCATAGCTAGGTATTAGGGTCAGAGACGCAGTGCATATGGCATAACTGGGTACCAGAGTCAGTGAAACAGTGCATATGGCATAGCTTGGTATCAGAGTCAGAGAGACAGTGTATATGGCATAACTTGGTACCAGGGTCAGAGACAAAGTGCATATGGCATAGCTCGGTACCAGGGCCGGGGACACGGGAATAGTTAAAACGTGATTAGGTAAGAACATAGCAATAATCAAGACAACTTTAATCGTTTGTAAAGGATTACGTCAACCAAATATTAAATCGAAAAGGGCCGCCGATAACTGCTGTAACATTTTACCAACGTTGACAAATGTCAAACTTGACCTGTATTTTATAATTACAGGTATGCAGGTATTTGAAATATTTAACAAATACATAGACACTTTCATAAGTTTTTGATCAGAAACCATTATTTTACATATATATCATGTCGAAAAGGAGTAATAATTCCTGTCCTGTAATATTTGACCGACGAATATCGAACTTGTCCTGTATTTTATAAACATACAGGAGGCACCGTCTCAAGATCACTTACCTCTCATCTCTCATCTCTAAGGTCGTAGGTTCGAGTCCCGCTCGCTTCAAAAACTGCATGTGAGAAAGTTTGCCAGTTACAAGCCGAAGGACGGTGGTTCTACTCACTCTGACTCAGTCTGAGGTCTTCCTCCACCAGAAAAACTGGATAATATTATGCTATATTTTTTTTTATCCTAAAATGTGTTGATAACGGCGTTAAACCCCATTCAGAAAACACAACAAAAACATACAGGCACTCATAAAATTGTAATCAAATACTTTGACCCTTTCATAAGTGAATGATCGTTAACCTTTTTTTTTAAGGAAAATCATATCGAAAAGGGACAATGACTCATCAAAACATTGATCGACATTGGCAGTACACACTGAATAGCAATTATCTACATTGACAGTACACACCAATTACCAATTATCTACATTGACAGTACACACGGAATACCAATTTTCTACATTGACAGTACACACGGAATACCAATTATCTACATTGACAGTACACACGGAATACCCATTATCTACATTGACAGTTTCAGAAGTAATTGATTGACAACCATTATTTTACCGATAATTAAGTTTAAAAGGGGCAATGGCTACTGTAAAAGTCAACTGACGTTCACAAATATCGAACTTGCCCCGGACGCATTTACGATCAGATGGACGGACAGGGGTAACACGTTATGCGTATTGGCCAAACTTCCAATTGCGGGGACATCAAACAAAAAATAAACGATAAATGATAGTATTACCTCTGGATGGTAAGAACCTCATAATCAAACTTATTCCTACTACAAGTAGGAGCCGGTATAGCTGATGTCCTGGCTGCTTCATCGGAACCTGAAGAGAGAATACAAACACGTAGACAGATATACTAAACTGAACAGCTGACCTGCCACTTTTGTATTTCCATCAAAATATTCGTCAAAATATGGAGTAGCGTTATTAAAGGCTGTATATGACATTGACAGACAAATGTGTATTTTTACATAACCTGAATATTTTTTCTTATTCAAGTCCAAATTTGAAAGAAATTATTTTGGTACTTTTGATACTTTTGATACTTTTTGAGAAAATATATAAAATGTCAGGTACATGAAATGACAGGTAGCGGGTTAGCTGTTCCGTTCAGTATAGTTTACATTTATATCAGTCCCCATATGAGAATAAAATGCGGGTCGATTGTCTATAAGGTGTAACCACACCATCGATTTTTGTTCTTTATTCTATAGTAAATAATAAAAGTTTGAAGGCTTGTCATTCATAGAGAGACCCAAATGAAAGAAGTGAAACTTATATTTTACTGTTTTTCAACCTCTGCACTATCAAAATATGATGAGTCAAGTAGGGGCCATGTGTCATATAAGAGATTTTTTTTCTGCTCAGTGTGTACACTGCTGACAAAGTGAAAGTAGACTTCCGAAATCATGTATTCATACCCCAAATTCCAAGTGTCAATTTTTTCTTCTAAATTCACAATTCAAACATGACAATGCTTTCGAAATGCTCAAAATACATCAATAATGCCATTCAAATAAAAAATGAGCATTAAAATAAGGAAAATGAATTTTTAAAGAAGAAGAAACAAGAATTATTTATAACCGTCATTATGCGACTTTCCCGCGGAA
>CM055904.1:945493-1035493 GCA_029582155.1 Panopea generosa | reverse complement strand
TTCGTAGGAACCTCTGTCAGATCAGTGGCAGTTGAAATTGGTATGACGCCAATGACTCTCTGCATATACGTAAAACAGGCTAAAGTGAATGGTTCTAGTGACTTAAATATAGGCTATCGGTCCCCTAATCAAGTGTTTTCAGTAGACCAAGAGAATATTTTACAAGAGTATATTTTAAGAGCAGCTCACGTTGACTTTGGATTATCTCAAAAGGAGGTTCAGGTATTAGCATATGAATGTGCTCAAGAATTTAGAGTAAACATTCCCGATACATGGCATCGCAATAAGTCGGCTGAACCTGACTGGTTTTCTGGTTTCATGAAAAGAAATCCTTTACTTTCCATCAGAACACCTGAAGCAACAAGTTTGTCGAGAGCCACAAGTTTTAACAAAACTAATGTAGATCGATTCTTCAACCAATTACAGTCAGTTTTAAAAAGGGATAACAAACAGCCGTACGACATTTGGAATGTCGACGAGACGGGCATAACGACGGTACAGAAACTTGTTAGTGTTGTTGGTCCGAAAGGGGTAAAACAAATCGGGGCTCTAAAGTCTTGTGAAAGAAGGACACTTGTAACTATGTGCGCTGCGACAAGAAAAAATTTTCCACCAATATTCGTATTTCCAAGAGTAAAATTTTACGATCATTTCATTCGGGACGGACCTGTCGGTTGTATCGGGGCATTTAATCCGTCTGGGTGGATGACTGCGGATAATTTTTACACCTTCGTACAGCATTTTGCTAAAAATGTAAAACCTAGTAAGGAAAAAAAGTTCTTCTGCTTTTAGATAATCACCATTCTCACATAGGCTTAGCCACCATAACGTTTGCAAAGGAGAATGGTATTGTTATGCTATCGCCCCCCCCCCCCCCCCCCCCCCCCCCACTCATTGCAGTCACAAACTACAGCCGTTGGATCGGACAGTCTTTTGACCCTTGAAGAAGTATATATTGTCCGTACAAGACACGTGGATGAGAAACAACCCGGCCAAGACTATGTCCATCTACGACCTGCCAGGAATCGTTCGAGATGCGTGGCCAAGGGCAGCGGCACAAGGCAGCATTACAAAAGGTTTCAAGGTGAAAGCCTATGTCAAACTTATTTTTTAAAAGCCCAGGATGCAGTCATCAAGCGTTAAAAACAAATAAAAGCATAACATAAAATACGTTGATTTCAGTTGTAAGATCGTAGGCCAATATATTTCATCTTATGTGCATTAAAAGTGATTATCTCACGTATGGTTTCGCCACCCGTGGGATGGGCTTAATTACTTTCAAAGTATGTATTCAATATTGGCTTGTGTTATCTGACTGTTTTTACGTGAGATATAACTTATAACCATAAATATGTCTATTTCAGTGCTGAAAGAAACTTTTACACTAAAACAAACACATAACTTCTGTATATATTTGTTATTTACGCCATATTGCAGGTGGCAGGTATCCATCTTCTACACAAAGAGATCTACCGGGACACGGACTTCGCTCCTTCTTACGTGACCGATCGCCCTGATCCGAGCACTGTGCTGACTGATGGGTGCAGTGACATGAAGTATTCTGGTTGCAGTGAAGACATTACCGAACCTGCGACTACTACCAGATCTCCACAGAAAGAATACCCCCAGCCAGAAGAAGCAGCTTGCATGGGTGCAGGGGAACCTGAACAACATACTGGGGTACTAAAATGAACACTCATTTTGCCAATATAAACGCCAAATTGCGAGATTTGAACAGAGAGGTTGCACCTGTGCCGGGGAATGGACATTGTCTTCTCTATGCTGTAGCTGTAGGTCTGGCACAGGAAGGAATACAAGAGGTAGTCAGTGATACCCTATGTACAATGCTGGTAAATGAAATATCAGATAATGCTGATCATTACAGTGATATCATTGAAGATATTGATCGATATGTTAGACTCAAAGAATTCAACAATGACACTGTGGATCTTATTTTGTCGGCATTGTGTAACTGCCTTAGTATTTCTGCCATCATTTACCACTATGGGTCATCTGGCCTTGCAAATGTCCTTTCAACCGGTCCTGGTAGGTCGGACGTCGTCTTCAGAGGGGGTATATACCTTGTTCTTACTGGTATGAATGGAAACGCACATAACAACGGTGTAAAGAAAATCACTACGGCTGTACCAACCGCTCCTGACTATCTCGACAACACGCCTGATATGTTGTTATTTCCAGAAAGAATACGCCCATTTCCTAAGGCTCCTCAAAGAAAAAAACACAGGAGGACGAAAGAAACGTAGTAACACAGTTCTTACAGATACACCAGAGAAGAATGCTATAGAAGAGGAATCTAATCTGAAACAAATAATTCAAAAAGTGGAAAATCTGTTAAAAAGTCAGCTAAAAAGGCGCTTACTAGTAAACTGCAGAAACGAACCGAACAGAAGAAGTCTAAACTCAAAAAGAAAGATAAAGTCAACACAGACGTGATGTCTTCAGATGAAGACGAATGGTATTGCTTAGTATGCGTCGAACCGTACTCGAATAGCCGGGCAAGGGAGGCGTGGATCAAGTGCCTGGGATACAAGGGATGGGCACATGAGGAATGTACTAATGTGTGCAAAAACAATGTTTACATTTGTCACAACTGTGAATCCGACGGGGAAGTTGACGATATGTTGCAAGTTTAGCTTAGGTACATATGGGTCATAATGGCATGTTTCTTATACACATAAAGACTATAGCCAATTAAATCAATTAGAGTTTGGTGCAGTGAAATTAGTAGACCCTTATCAGAGTTTAAGAGTGAACAATTTTCTTGTTTGAATTTCGTTGGTTGTTTAACACGTTTTGTTTTCAAATTGGTTGTTTTGAAAAAAATAATGCAATGGCATTATGAAAAACATTACATGTCGAATTTTGTTTCTAAAAATACAAAACTATAAATTGTAACAATTTACCCCGAACTCTGTAACAATTTACCCCACTATTGGGGCAAATTGTTTCATTTCACCAGCCTCAAACATCTAGTTGTGTAGATAGAAATAGTTCTACTTTATAACATAACAATACATTGTTGTCAACTTCAAATATTGAGATTTTTATAGATATACGGCTGATCTTAATCGGCAAACTATTAAAGTTGATGTGCCCAGTCATGTGGAAAATGTAACAACTATCCCCGGTCTCCCCTAAGGTTCGTTTAATCTTCCATGTCACGTGATAGCTTTCTCACATGGCCTGACGAAAATCTGTTACTTAATAATTTTTGGTAATCTATTTCCTTATCTACAAATCGTATTCATATACATTTTCATAAAAATATTTTAAAACTTGATTTTGTCGTAGAAAACCATAAAAAAGAGATAGATGTTACATCAGAATAATGACGTCAACGTATAATTATATTTTGGACGTCTTGCTTACCTACAAGAAAAAGGTCGGAGTTAAAATTATATATGAAGTGAACTATTTAAACAATGTGCGGAGAGATTACCAGGTGTTATTTCTGGTACATAATTTTAGTATGTACCGATACTTTAAAATGTCCGTCTCGTCACTTATATATGTGAATTTCTGAGCGTTAAAACACGCATAAAAAAAGTAGAATATTTTTGCGACGAAGGCCATTACCGAACATTTATCATTCGTCTGAGATGAATGGGAGAAAAAAATACATCATGAGTTCATCCATGTGGTATAGAAAAATCTAACCCTTTGGGCCAAAATTACATGCAGGGAACTCGGCAGAACCTCGTCCTTGCATGTAATTTTAACCCCTCGGGTGAGATTATTTTATTTACACAGATACTCATGATGGGTTCTTATATCCCCGCTTGATTTAAATCTAGTTGGTAATACGTAAAGTTTCAATCAAATACAGTGTGTCGGTGTTGAGATATGGACTTGATGATACTTGTAAGTGAACTAAGGATCATACGTAAAGTTCCAATCAAATACATTGAGTCGTTGGTGAGATATGGACTTGATGGTATTTGTTAGTCAATTTGGGGCCATACGTAGAGTTTCAATCAAATACATTGAGTCGTTGGTGAGATATGGACTTGATGATATTTGTAAGTCAACTAAGGGCCATACGTAAAGTTTCAATCAAATACATTGAGTCGTTGGTGAGATATGGACTTGATGGTATGTGTTAGTCAATTAAGGGCCATACGTAAAGTTTCAATCAAATACATTGAGTCGTTGGTGAGATATGGACTTCATGGTACTTGTAAGTCAACTGAGGGCAATACGTAAAGTTTCAATCAAGTACATTGAGTCGTTGGTGAAATATGGACTTGATGGAACTTGTAAGTCAACTAAGGGCAATACGCAAAGTTTAAATCAAAAATATAGGGTCGTTGGTGAGATATGGACTTGATGGTACTTGTAAGTCAACTAAGGGCAATACGTAAAGTTTCAATCAAATACATTGCGTCGTTGGTGAGATATGGACTTGATGGTACTTGTAAGTCAACTAAGGGCAATACGTAAAGTTTCAATCAAATACATTGAGCTGTTAGTGAGATATGGACTTGATGGTACTTGTAAGTCAACTAAGGGCAATATGTAAAGTTTCAATAAAATACATTGAGTCGTTTGTGAGATATGGATTTTATGGTACTTGTAAGTCAACTAACGGGCATACGTAAAGTTTCAATCAAATACATTGAGTTGTTGGTGAGATATGGACTTGATGGTACTTGTTAGTCAAATAAATGTCATACGTAAAGTTTTAATCAAATTCATTGAGTCGTTGGTGAGATATGGACTTGATGGTACTTGTAGGTCAACTAAGGGCAATACGTAAAGTTTCAATCAAATACATTGAGTCGTTGGTGAAATATGGACTTGATGATTCTTGTAAGTCAACTTAGGGCAATACGTAAAGTTTCAATAAAATACATTGAGTTATTGGTGAGATATTGACTTGATGGTTCTTGTAAGTCAACTAAGGGCAATACGTAAAGTTCCAATCAAATACATTGAGTCGTTGGTGAGATATGTACTTCATGGTACTTGTAAGTCAACTTAGGGCCATACGTAAAGTTTCAATAAAATACATTGAGTTATTGGTGAGATATTGACTTGATGGTTCTTGTAAGTCAACTAAGGGCAGTACGTAAAGTTTCAATCAAATACATTGAGTCGTTGGTGAGATATGTACTTGATGGTACTTGTAAGTCAACTTAGGGCCATACGTAAAGTTTCAATCAAATACATTGATTCGTTGGAGAGATATGGACTTGATGGTACTTGTAAGTCAACTAAGGGCAATATGTAAAGTTTCAATCAAATACATTGAGTTGTTGGTGAGATATGGACTTGATGGTTCTTGTAAGTCAACTTAGGGCCATATGTAAAGTTTCAATAAAATACATTGAGTCGTTGGTGAGATATGGATTTCATGGTACTTGTAAGTCAACTACAGCCATACGTAAAGTTTCAATCAAATACATTGAGTTGTTGGTGAGATATGGACTTGACGGTACTTGTAAGTCAAAAAAATGTCATACGTAAAGTTTCAATCAAATTCATTGAGTCGTTGGTAAGATATGGACTTGATGGTACTTGTAGGTCAACTTAGGGCAATACATAAAGTTTCAATCAAATACATTGAGTCGTTGGTGAAATATGGACTTAATG
Source organism: Panopea generosa (assembly GCA_029582155.1). Lineage (NCBI taxonomy): Eukaryota > Metazoa > Mollusca > Bivalvia > Adapedonta > Hiatellidae > Panopea > Panopea generosa. The sequence goes on along the minus strand of CM055904.1, from coordinate 1,029,880 downwards.
GTACTTGTAAGTCAACTAAGGGCCATACGTAAAGTTTCAATAAAATACATTGAGTCGTTGGTGAGATATGGATTTCATGGTTCTTGTAAGTCAACTAAGGGCAATACGTAAAGTTTTAATCAAATACATTGAGTCGTTGGTGAGATATGTACTTGATGGTACTTGTAAGTCAACTTACGGCAATACATAAAGTTTCAATCAAATACATTGATTTGTTGGTAAGATATGGACTTGATGGTACTTGTAAGTCAACTAAGGGCAATACGTAAAGTTTCAATCAAATACATTGATTCGTTGGTGAGATATGTACTTGATGGTACTTGTAAGTCAAATAAGGGCCATACGTAAAGTTTCAATAAAATACATCGAGTTGTTGGTGAGATATGGACTTGATGATACTTGTATGTCAACTAAGTACCATACATAAAGTTTCATTCAAATACATTGAGTCGTTGGTGAAATATGGACTTGATGGTTTTTGTAAGTCAACTAAGGCCCATACGTAAAGTTTCAATCAAATACATTGAGTCGTTGGTGAAATATGGACTCCATGGTACTTGTAAGTCAACTAAGGGCAATACGTAAAGTTTCAATCAAATACATTGAGTCGTTTGTGAGATTTGGACTTGATGGTACTTGTAAGTCAACTAAGGGCAATATGTAAAGTTTCAATCAAATACATTGAGCCGTTGGTGAGGTATGGAATTAATGGTTCTTGTAAGTCAACTACGGGCCATACGTAAAGTTTCAATCAAATACATTGAGTCGTTGGTGAAATATGGACTTGATGAAACTTGTAAGTCAACTAAGAGCAATACGTAAAGTTTCAATCAAATACATTGAGTTGTTGGTTAGATATGGACTTGATGGTTCTTGTAAGTCAACTAAGGGCAATATGTAAAGTTTTAATTAAATACATTGAGTCGTTGGTGAGATATGTACTTGATGGTAGTTGTAAGTGAACTAAGGGCAATACGTAAAGTTTCAATCAAATACATTGAGTTGTTGGTGAGATATGGACTTGATGGTACTTGTAAGTCAACTAAGGGCCATACGTAAAGTTTCAATCAAAATCATAGAGTCGTTGGTGAGATATGGACGTGATGGTACTTGTAAGTCAACTAAGGGCCATGCATAAAGTTTCAATCAAATACATTGAGTCGTTGGTGAGATATGGACGTGATGGTACTTGTAAGTCAACTAAGGGCCATACGTAAAGTTTCAATCAAATACATCGAGATGTTGGTGAGATATGGACTTAATGATTCTTGAAAGTCCTCTAAGGGCCATACATAAAGTTTCAATCAAATACATTGAGTCATTGGTGAGATATGGACGTGATGGTACTTGTAAGTCAACTAAGGGCAATATGTAAAGTTTCAATCAACTACATTGAGCTGTTGGTGAGATATGGACTTAATGATACTTGTAAGTCAACTAAGGGCAATACGTAAAGTTTCAATCAAATACACCAAGTCTTTGGTGAGATTTGGACTTCATGGTACTTGTATGTCAACTAAGGGCCATATGTAAAATTTCAATCAAATACATTGAGTCGTTGGTGAAATATGGACTTAATGGTACTTGTAAGTCAACTAAGGGCAATACGTAAAGTTTCAATCAAATACAATGAGTTGTTGGTGAGATATGGACTTAATGGTTCTTGTAAGTCAGCTACGGGCCATAAGTAAAGTTTCAATCAAATACATTGAGTCGTTGGTGAGATATGGACTTGATAGTACTTGTAAGTCAACTAAGGGCAATAATTTTGCATTATAGTCATCCAAAAGTTAAATAACTTAGTAGTAGGTTTCATGCCGGGGAAGTCTTGTGTAAAGTTTCAAGTCAATACATGGAATAGTTACTGAGAGGGACTTGCAAGCAAAACTTTAACAAAGGTGTGATGCTGATGCCTGGGTGAGTAGAAGAGCTCTTTACTCTTCGAATAGTCAAGCTCAACAATCCTTTTAACTTAATAAATATTTACACATTGCAAACATACACACTGTCCAATGGGTTGAACTTTGTTTAACTGGATGGCACTAACAAAGAATAACCAAAAATTTGAATAGCATATTATATATTTATTTATTCATAAAAAAGTTAAAAATTATCTCTAAATAAAGAATGATCCAAGAACACAATATATAAACAATGGATGTTAAAATGTGCACTTGACACGAATATGTATATACATGTACACGTAAAATATTATATTTGTATAATACACATCATCTTAAAGATGTCATGTGTTGTTAATGTACAAGTATAATTGAAATATTTACAAAATCGAGTAAATTGATATATATCTAATTGTAGAAATGTGTCTGTCGACACTTATGCCCTCACTATTAATAGGAAACCAGTTTTATACCGAATTTAAGAAGAAAAGTGGTTCAAAACATGTTTAAAATTCCACAGATGTGGCAAATATTGGACTTGTATTTTATAATTATACGGTCCACATGAAATATTAGTGAAATACATAGACCTTTTCAGAAGTTATTAATCAGAAAGCCAAGTTTTTTCTACAGCTCAAACTGGGCCCAATTAGCTCTGTCGTTAGTGCGTCTAACTATCAATCCAGGGGTCGTGAGTCCGAATGCCCGCTCAGCCACAATAGTTGGGATGGTTGACAAACAACATTGTGCTCATCATTTGTCTCTCACTGCTGATTCAAGTGGGAAAGCTATCAGTTACTTGCGGAGATGGGGTGTGCTAGAGTACTGGTTAACCTTCCAGAATCCTAGTGGTTAGGTTAACTGAACGTCTGTTAGCCCTCGATGGCATAAAAATGAAGTCAAATATTCAATCAATACTACAGCTTGACATACAAACAGACGGGCAAATGAACGGACAGGTATAACACTTAACACCCCTTTACAACTCTTCAAATGGAAGGGGCGTAAAATATATAATTAAATTTTCCAATGTTTTACTTGCCTCTCATATATATCAATTTTACCATTCACAGACAATGTAGGTCCAGGCCCTGAGGTTCTAAAACATTTTTCATGCTCATATAAAAATTCATATTTGAACACAATTTCCAGAATTCGTAATTACACAAACACAAATTAAAGCACAATCACTTGACTCCACCTCAAATTAGAAATTATTTATTCGAATTTGAGGTGGAAAGTTACAGGTATTGCCATTTACTTCGTTAAAATGACTCCATTCATGTTTTGAGTTGAGCATAAAATACTGTTATATAACCTTGGGCCCCAGATCAGACTGAGTTGCCATTTATAAAACATATATTATGTAGAAGAAGAATTTATTTCCTCGTCATAGGTCAATTGGGGTCAACACTATCCCCAATTAACCATATAAGGTTTCATATAAGTTTATGCATAAGTCACAAATGACCACGAGCAAACAGATAATATAATAACAAAAACAAAAACATGTATTCAATGGCACGGCGAATTTTATGAAATATTTTTATCTTCCTATATATTTAAACACATTCCTGTGCAAAGAAATATTTCCCCAAATGCTATTATAAGCTACACATATTCTATACTTTATAAAGTTATTCCTTAAACAAATAATAATAATACTTTTTGTCATAAGCTTTAGTTTGATCTGCAGTTCAACTATAAATCAGCACACAGTTATGTAACTTCCACGACAGGAAAGTGTTGTTAATTTTCAAAAACGAATGTATTTGTGATGTCAAAAGTATGTGAAGGAACAACTCAGTCAGCATTCAACAATGGAGATTACTGGGGCAGGTGTGTAGACAACAATGGAGGTTACATAAGGGCCTCGAGGAAGAGTAATGCTGTCAATAGAGTCGTCCTCTATATATTGAGAATTTACTTATTTACTTACTTACATGTACCATACTGAGAAACTGGTTTTAAAGCAAATGCATATGTGACCATCAAAGGATACAAATCAAGAAAGAGTTATGGAATCAGGTCCCAGTTTCACTAAACACCACAAATGGAGCTTTTCCTCAACTCAATTTCCTCTGTGTTCAATGATTGATATATGACATTGTGTCTCATTATCATTCGTCTCTCACCACTGATTCAAGCGGGAAAGTTATCAGTTACTTGCGGAGATAGGGTGTGCTCAAGTACTGGGTAATCCCAGGAAACAGTGGTTAGGTTAACTGATTGTCTGTTCGCCCTCGATGGCATAAAAATGACGCTAAATATTCAATCAATCAATCTGAGCGTTTTTGTTTAATGTGTAATACTTAAAGAAATTCATTTGGAGAAATTGAGTTTACTGAAATGTTAAGTGACCCAGGACGTAAATTCATCAATATTTTAAGTCTGAGATTAAAGACTCTAGATTCAAATTGTCAAAAATTTCATATTCAAATAAAATCTATTTAACAAGCAATTTTCTATATTTATTTGCAAAAAACAAGACATTTTATTAATTATTTTACAGAAAATGTTACATAATCACCTTTCTTACTCATATTTGTATGTTTACAGGTTTTACAAAAATGCAAGATTAAAGTCTCAGTCCAATTCTCAGACTTAATTTATTGATGAATTTAGGCCCATACCATATAAATGAGCAATATTGTGACATTTCATTTAATTCTCATCAACTGTTACTGAGAAACTGACTTAAACACAAATTGCAGCCAGACTGACAAACTGACGGATGGACATCCACAAATCACAGACAGGGAATTGCGTTAATAATCTGGCTATTGAATGAATGGAACCATCGTCCGTCGCAAGTAAATGGCAAACTTTCTCACATACATTTTTTTGAATGAATGAATGAATAGGGTTTAGCGGCGTATCAACACATTATAGGTTATTCAACGCCAGCAGGAAGGAAGATTCCAGATTAACTCTACATGCACATAAACAACAAATTAACATACAGATTAAAAAATCACCTTAACATAATCTAGTTAAAAATGCAAATAATTGTCACAGAAACAGAGAAACATTGCATGCTTCAGATTCTTTAAGCAAGCTGTAACCTTGACACCAAGCTGTACATTATATTCTACATGTAGTATAAATAGGTCAGATCTGGTCTTTTTAATGTTTTTGATTTTTCCATAAAAAAAGTCCTTTATATTCAAAAAAAAGAAGAAAAAAGACACACCATCCAGTATCTTCAAAGTAATACTTTGTAACATTCTTAAAAATATGATACTATAATGCTATACAATTGGATGCAAACATTTCTTAAAAAAGGAAATAATCATAAAACTTCAAATGAAATTTTTAGTATATAAATATTACATGCTATTGAGGATTACAGTAACATTGTCAACCTGGGATAATTATTTAGTTTGTCAAGATCAACAGTATTTTTTTTATTTTTGAATGGGGTTTAACGCCATCATCAACACATTTCATGTTATATATGCCATGTTCAGTTTTGTTGGTGGAGGAAGACCTCAGAATAAATCTTAGTAGAATCACCGTCCTTCCGCAAGTAAATGGCAAACTTTCTCACATTTTTTTGAGTGAGCGGAACTTGAATTTACAACCTTGGTGGTGAGAGGTAGGTCATCTTGAGACGACCCTTTAGGCTTATTAGTCACCAATAACCAAATTGAATGTAATATTTATTTTATTATACTAAACAAAATATTTATCTCAATAATATATATACTTAACACATTCAAAAATGCAACTTTTTGAATATGGAATATATCTTTTATCTCCGTTCTGCTATCAAAAAATCAGTTCATACTTTTTATATGCTGACTGCAATTAATTTGTAAAATTGTTAAAACAAAATTGAAGAACAAGTTAACCCTTTACTTCATATAGACGCTTTTGGACACCTAATAAAGACACCTTTGGACACCTCTAATATAGAAGGCTTTTGAATTATTGAGTGAATTATGGTTATATTAACTGACAGAGTGTTCCGTTACGAGCAATCTGAACTCTTCCTGCACTGTTTTCAAAGGCCTTCTGTGATTGGTGCAGGTAAACGCATATCTATGGAGTAAAGGGTTAAGAAAGATTTGTCTTGATTCATCATTCATGTCAAAATTTATAGATTTTTATACAATACCCATACTCGCATTTTTAAAGTATAATATTTGTAAAATTTAGATTTATTTTGCACTGTACATCATGATTTCTGTTTTGGAAAACCAGATTTATAAACATGTGACAGTTTAAACACTGTTACCCTCTACAGCAGTGGACAGTACATTTTGATAAAATGGTAAGAACTGTTATTGGTTGATCAATGGAAATTTAATGTTAGTGTTACAGAATAATACAGTTTATTAAACTGTTGTCATAAAAATTCATGTATTGCATGTCACAAGTAACTCTTCCAAATCATGAATAATATTTTAGTAAGGGTAAACAACAGTAGAATTGACTACAATTTTACATTTTGCAAATGAAATCAGACACTATATTACAACATTTCAACACTAAAATACATTTATATACCAGTAAGTATAAATATACTAAAACTTTAACATGACAAAAAATGATTAAATGAACACGGCACCCATTCGGAGGATTCCTACCCCTCTGCAGAGTTTGACAGTGATTCTATTCTTACCCAAAATGCGGGCTGGGTCCTATAAATGCAGCCTAGCCAGAGAGTACTTTCATAGTTTTAAGGTGATTAGGAGACCTTAACAGGAACATTGGACTCAAGATTGAAGGGACCTAGTTTCATTCCCATGCTACAGTCATGTGTGGTGCGTGTCTCTGCATTGGTTCTACCCAGATTTCAATTTGTCTAGAGATACAAGAATTAATTTCACAATTTATGAAAAATAAATAATTTTAAACCTGCCAGGGACATTACCTTTAACATGAGATGTAGAGCTTTACCACTGAGCCACAGCTATGGTGGGATATTACATGGAGATAAAAGAAAACATTTTTATAAGAGCATATACCCGTACTACCTACACATAATGAAAAAAGTGGCAAAAGAGAAGAAAAAATAACTGAATATGTTTTTAAAAAAAAAAAAATGTTTCTTATTGATTTTTAAGGGACTTTAATTATAACTAAATGTATCAGGATATTTAAAAATTTTAAAATTGTCTATAAACATTTTGTGACATCCCAGATATTAATGGGTCATGTGATTTAATTTGGATTTTAATATGATCCATTTTACAGATTTACAGGTAATAAAAATAAAAGTTCCATCCTAGAAAAAGTCTTAATGATGACATGAAGATTATCAAGCAGTATATAAATGCTGTCTATTTTTAGGATGTGGATTTCGTTTCAAGTTTACCACTTTAATAAGATATTGATTTTGTCACTTTTTGCTGGATTTGACATACAAAACCATTTGGATTTTATCTATTAATGATAATGAGATGATTTTTATTCATTTACAGCGTTTTTTCTAATATACTCTCTTTAAAGTTTAACACTTTAGGACTCACACAACTATTATCTCCCTTGAATACTCTAGATATACAGTTGAAAGAGGTAAAAATAAAACTTAAGACATGTTTTGTTTTTTTTAGGGCTTTGTGTTGCAGTGATTTATTTTTTCCTACCATGTGTTAAATGGTCATAAATTAACAAATCAGTTTAATCACCATTGAAAATTTGATACTAATACCAATTCTAGGCAATTCTGTGTCATTTTTAGGGGGGGGACATATTATTACTTTGGAAATTGATAAATACAATTTAACCATTGAATTAAAAATAAAACTTGGTCATGGTATGATTTTTTTCTTTAAAAGATCTTGAACCAGTGAAGAATTTTAGCCCAGACACATTCTGCAAATTTTATATTTTCATTGTGTTTTAGACATGAATGCTACAATGGAGCCCAATGGGAAATGTAATGGTGGTGTGAGATGTTTAAAGTGGCATAACCAGTATTTTCTACCCTTTTAATTCAATAAATAGCTGGTGTAATTGCAATATTTAGCATAAATTGTGGCTATCTGGAACATAAATGGTGTAAAAAACCGTTGTTTACTGTTAAAACCATGTATTTAAACTCGCCATTATTGCTGATATTTGAATTAGACCTGACCCGTGGAATAACGTAAATGATTTAGTGTACAAAATAATCTGTTTAATCAGTAAATTACCAAAAATATTTTATTAAACCTGAGTAAGCAGTCAAGTTAAAACTTAAATTTATACGGTCTATATTGTGATATTCCCACATGGCACAGTGGTCATATCTACAGATTTTGATCTCTGCGATCCTGGTGCGATAAATTCTAGCGACAAGTATCTTTCTTTTTTTTTTTATATATTTTTCTAGTAATACTATTTTTTTTCCTATTTTCCAACCATTTAATAATATTCCAACAAAATGGAAACAAAATATTTGTCCATTTATGCATTTATATCTTTGCACATATTTAGTGACCATTGACGTTTTAATACTAATGGATGACAAAATTGCGCAATCGAATTCGCAATTGAATCCAAACTTTTACGACAATTTCTATCAGTGGAACAGCTTATTTGCATACAAAAATTATTAATCGGTAAATTTAGATTTAAGACATGATTAATTCATGTTCAAGGGCGGAACAGACCATTATAAATGCATGGAAAGCCACGAGAATTCACGAAAAAGTTTGTTTTTTTCACAAGCAAGTTGTTTCTTTTTTTATAAAAGAAATATCGTCAAATACTGGTTATGCAGCTTTAATGAAACTTCCCAAAATGCAATGTTTTTAAAAATAACTGAGTGTATTTGTTTGAAATTATGTTATATGCTTAACCCTTGAATACTAAAGACCCCTCAGTGACAAAAATAAAAACTTAAAAATGTTACTTTCTTACATTATTGGTATGCTAAATTAGACCGAATGTTTACATTTTGTATTCTGTCATAATTCAGCAATGTTCTCCTTCACTATGGAATTCTCCACCAACAATTCAATGACTTGTAGCAGATGGAAACTAGCCAAGTTTTGATCAAACAATTCAAACATTTACTTCTCAAAATCTTTATACATTATGCTAGAAGACCTGAATAACTATGGCAACTGTTTCTTTGTCTCTGTCTCTGTAAACACTAAAGTCACTATACATAATAATGGTCCAAATCTATTCCTCATCTACGGTAATCATTCCTATGACTTCGATCACTTCGGGTACTTCTGTGAGTATCCCGGTCACTTCTATGGTGATCATTTCTATAATCACTTCTCTCACTTCGATCACTCCTGTAATTATCTCTTCTCGAGTCACCTCTCTCACTCCTATCACTTCTATAATTGTCACCTCTCTCACTCCGATCACTTCTATGATTGTCTCTTCTACTATTCGAGTCACTCCGTTCTCTTCTGTCACTACGATAATCACTCCTCTCACTGCGGTCACTTCGGTTATCATTTCTTTCCCGTCTATCACTATAATAATCACTTTTTTCACTTCGGTCACTTCGGTAATTATTTCTACTGCTTCTATCCTCGTATTCATACCTGTCACGTTCACTCATTATATCTTTATATCCGTCTTGATGATCCGTACTTCGGTTTTCCACCATGTAATGCCGGAGTTCGTGGGCCCTGTAGGCGGTCACATTCCGGCCCTTCTTCCAGATTGTCATCGCCAACACGGTGTAGCACATTCCGGCTGCCAAGGCAATAATACCACCGATCACGGAAACATAAAACGACCAGGAAAGATGACGTAAATTGGGAGCTCTGAGCCAGGACTGGTTGTTGTCAGATTTGGTGCCAAAGTAGGTACATGCTATAAGGGCAAATATACCTAAAATATAGGAAATAATATAGATATACATGTAATTTAAAATAGCAGTACTTTAAAAAAATGATTGTAATACCAACAATAATTTACTTCCATCGTATCAAATTTGCAAATACAAACATTAATTTAGTTCATAAACATTTATATCAATGTCTATATTAAACTCTTTTTTTCACAAATTTTCGGCTTCCGCCTTCTTCCGGAAAATCGCAGTCTTTTAAGGACATAGTTCCAGTTATAAGTAAGTTATTCACAAGAGTTAGTATGTACAATTTGATTTAACATTACATCAATTTGGTGTAACGTTAAATCAAATTATACATACTAACTCTTGTGAATGACTTACTTATAACAGGAACTATGCATGTATCTTAAAAGTTCGGGAATTTCTAACGCGACGTCAATTGACGTTGCTAGCGTCACGTCATTTCCTTTTCAATGTTTTGATGTTACGTCATTTCCTGTCAGTTATTTAGTTAAGCTTTACAAAATGGATGTGACATAGTCCTTAAAAGACTGCGATTTTCCTGAAGAAGGCGGAAGCCGAAAATTTGTGAAAAAAAAAGAGTTTAATATAGACATTGATATAATATTTTCTTCCCTTCGGAAGATTGATAGTAAATTTTATACATAAACATTTATTTTTTTGTAGGGTCCTCCGTGGCCGAGTGGTCTAAGGTGCCATCTCAAGGTCACTTATATGGATATGCCATATATAACCTGAAATGTGTTGAAATTGGTGCCCCATTCAAAAAAAAAAAAAGTTCTTTTGTAAAGCAAGCTCAGAGATTGTAGAATGGTTCACAAGTCTGTTTCCCTGGAACTAGTCTTATGTTCCACAAACATGGTAAGTATAATACTTCAACAATACATAAATTTTTTAATATAAGAAAAACAGTTAGACAATCATGACTGTCGGCAAATACCTTTACAGCTAGTGTTTTATATTTGTACATCCAACACAAAATAAAGATTCTTGTTTCTTGTATTTTGACTAATGACTGGTTCTAGTAAATGGTTTCTTTTCTATTGATTGTCTAATAAATAAACAACCAGTCAAAGCTGGGTTTAAAATTGAAATTTCAATTATTTCAGTTTAATGTTGGTGAAACAGTTTTAAGCCAGCACTACGAGTCAAGTCATATGTGTTGTCTTTAAGTAGTCATCTCGTTGAGCCTTGGAACTAAGTGGACATAGATGGCCAACTCAGCATGAACTACTGCCCCATTTACATTCATGTAATGAAACAATTATCAATACTTGACTAAATTGTACATTTTGCTACCCTCAGATTTTATTTTTGAGACTCCAATTAGTCAAATACGTGCAAGTGTGTGGATGTATAGATTCCAGACTCACTCTCTATTAACAGGGAAAGATAACTACAAAATCAAAATACAAATGAATATGCATTCTTAACTCTGCAGAAATGTAAATTTTGGCAAATGATTTTTTTAATATTCAATGTGTTGCCGCCATAATTTATGTATGATCTTATTCTTGCGAACACTCATTTAGTCCCCTGTAACATAGGGTTTGGTTATTTAACCACACAAACAAGCATGACAAAAACTGATAAGCGGTTACTTTAAGCATGGCTGTGGTGCAGTGGATAAAGTGTTAACATCTCAACAGTACTTAGAACAGGTTCAGGAAAGGAATTTGAGAGCAAGTCACATACTAGAATGAATGAATGAATAGGGTTTTACGGCGTACCAACACATTATAGGTTATTCAACGCCAATCGGAAGGAAGATTCCAGGTTCACTCTACATGTACAAAAACAACAAATTAACTTACAGATTTAAACAAAAATACACCAACAAATGAATATGCAGAATGAACGTAGAACTTTGATACCTGCAGAACTGCAGAGTTTCAGCAAATTCTATCGTATTACTCAAATTGTAGCTTCTTACGACATGCATGAGCCACAGTGGTCCTATTCTTGCCATCACTCATGTATGGCTCCCTGGAACCACACAGGGGTTGATAATTTAACCACAGTAGTGAACATGACAAAAAATGATCAAATGAACATGACACCCATTTAGAAGATTTCTACCCCTCTGCAGAGATCGGCAGTGATTCTATTCTTAGCCGGAACCACACGGGCTAAAAGGCCACATACTAGAAAATAAAATAAACTGAAAGGTTGCTTTACAGTATTTTGTCAGAACACATTATAATTAATATTTATTGTTTATATTAGGTTACAATATGTTGCACATTGAAAAAATTATTAACTTAAAGCTTTAGTCATCCAATTTGTGAATAAGGCAGAACATTATTTTTTTAATTTGGGTTTAACGCCATTTTCAACACATTTTAGGTTATGCATGGCATATCATGTTTTAACGCCGGAGGAAGATCTGGGAATGAATCTGAGTATAACCACTGTCCTTCCGTACGTTAATGGCAATTTTTCCCACATAAAGGTTTTAGAGCGAGCGGGACTCTAACCTCCCACCATAGCGGTGAGAGGTAAGTGAACTTGAGAAGCTGCCTTACGGAGAACACTCTTTTTTTAATAGATTTAGATATACTGATATAGATTTTTACAGTACATTATAATTCTTTAGTTTACAAGAACAATTAGAGGATGCTTTGTGGTGGAGTGTATCAAGATTTGTGTGGTTTTTTTTTTGTTTTTTTTTTAATCAATCAGACAATCAGAGAATCTTTTAAAGGACACATAATAACCGAGATTATTTTGAATGCAAAATAAAAAAAAAATTGTCCAGCCCCATCCATCCCATAACTACAGAATATTGAGTTTATGATAGAGTATTCAAAACATTAGTTAGTTTATGATGGAATATGTTCAGAATATTGCGTTTGTGATGGGATATATACAGATCATTGAGTTTACAAAAGAATATTGTACTCAAAAATGAGTTAATGAAAAACCATTTCAACATACCTACGGAATAGTAACCACAACTAACACCTGCAGCCATATATCTCTGAAGTTTTGTAGGAAAACATTTTAGGATCAACATCAGTCCAAAAAGAACAGATACCAGGCTTACTATTACGTTGATCGTCATCAAAGCTTGGGTGAGTTTATACCAGTCTGAAACAAAACAACAATTTTGGTGAGTTTATACCAGTCTGAAACAAAACAACAATTTTGGTGAGTTTATATCAGTCTGAAACAAAACAACAATTTTGGTGAGTTTATATCAGTCTGAAACAAAACAACAATTTGGGTGAGTTTATACAAGTCTGAAACAAAACACCAATTTGGGGGAGCCTATACCAGTCTGAAACATCAATTTGGGTGAGCTTATACCAGTCTGAAATAAAACAACAATTTGGGCGAGTTTATACCAGTCTTAAACAAAACAATTTGGGTGATTTTATATCATTCCGAAAACAACAAATTGGGTGAGTTTATACCAGTCTGAAACAAAACACAATTTGAGTGAGTTTATACCAATATGAAGTGAAGGCAACATGGACTATAATCAAATGGGTCAGTTTATACAAGTCTGAAGAAGAAATGACATGCAAATTATACAAAACAAGAAATGTTACTGGTAAGTGTCACATGCCCCACATTAATTATGGTCTGTAAAAATAACGATAAATTTTATAATAGGTGGCGATGTATCTATGAATATCAAGAGTAATGGACTGATGTTTCAGACTGTCACTAGATATGTAATTTCATTTTTTTAGTTTTCATCTGATGTAAAGGTCTGGATATTTCTACAGGTAAACATCACTTGTGTCAAGCTACTTTAAAATCCCTCCATGTAAGACAAAGGTACAGGCCAAACATGAAATATCAAACAAACTGAAAGTGTGACCTTGACCTTTGAGGTAAAGTTCTGGGTCTTAACGCGACACGTCGTCATGTCATGTTGATCAATTGATAAAATGAGCCAAGTGTTTTTGAAATTCATCCATGTATGATAAAGTTACAGACACACTTGAAATCTCAAGCAGACTCGAAAGCTTTGTCAAACAAACTCAAAGTGTGACCTTGACCTTTGAGGCACGGGTCTAGGTTTTACGTGCGACGCGTTGTCATGTTATCTTGATCAACTGAGCCAAGTTGAAGACTTAAGTTACAAACCAGACAAGAATATCAAACAAATTGAAAGTGTGACCTTGACCTTTGGGGAAAGGTTCTGGGTCTTACAAGTGACATTTCACCATGTCATGTTGATCAACTTAGCCAAGTGTTTATGAAATTTATCCATAGGTGACAAAATAACAGCTGTCACAAAATCTAAAACAGACTAAAAGTGTTTTCAAACAAAGCTAAGTTGTGACCTTGGTCTTTGAAGTTAGTGTCTAGGTGTTAAGTGCGACACATCATCATGTATAAAAAAACACAATCAGTTAAAACAATGTTTATTTTACATAATATGTGCAATAAACTAAAAATGTGTTTAAATAAGTTCTGTTTGATTGATTGATTGAATATTTCGCATCATTTTCATGCCATCGAAGGCTAACAGACAATCAGTTTACCAGTACTCAAGCACACCCCATCTCCGCAAGTCACTGATAACTTTCTCACATGAATCAGTGGTGAGAGAGGAATGATAATTAGACTCAATGTCGTATATCAATCATCACAGAGACAGTTGCCGGCCGGGATTTGAACTCAAAACCCCTGGATTGGTAGTCAGACGTGCTACCAACTGAGCTAATCCAGCCAGGCTGCTTGAATCGACAGTGTTAGCTATCATATTTTTTATCATATGCGACGCTTGCTTTTCTAAAAGAGAAAAAACTTGACAAATTGTGCAGAAGAAATGTTTGGTTTTGGAAGTAAGATCTAACTTGCTGAAACAAACACACCTCTGCAATGTTTATGTTATAATAAAATATAAAAAAATATTTATATGGGTGAAAGTCATGGCAGTTATTTTGTACATTCTCAGATCTTTGTCACAGATATAAAAAACAATGAATATAGAAATAAACATCCAAACAATACTCTTTTGAAATACAATGGAAATCACCAAGGTTGTACGTCTGATTGTTTGAATCAACCAATCAAAAACATTATTTGGTTTTCGCTAAATTAAATGATTTTTATTCTTGGTCGTACTTGTCAAGACCTTTGGTTTTTTGAAAAGCAAGCGTTGCATATATATGATCAAGACTATAGTTAACAAGGCTTTTTTCCTGGATATTAGGAACAGCGCGATTGACGGGAAAGGGAATTTTTTTGAAGCTTTAAAATAGCAAAACGTGCAACACTGTTAAGATCATGTTCTATCCATTTATTATCAGATATTACAATACTATTTCATAGTATCCAGTGGCTATTTATTCCTTTAAATAACATAAGGAAATTTCCTTAAAAAATCCATTTTGCCTCTTTTGGAAAAAACATGATTGTTTGATTGGGAAGTAGCCACATTTTGGCTTCTGTTTAATAAGTTAAAAAATTTGTCTAAATAGTCATATCTTATTTGTGAATATAGTGTAACATTGCTTACAGTCATGCTATTACTATTAATGATTTATAAATATGAAAGTCTAAACTGTGGCATCCAGATTTACTATAACCATGGAACTGTAGCAGTGGTCTAGGGAACCTAGAGCATCCGCCTCACATGTAGAAGGTTGTGAGTTCGATCCCAAGCTGGGTCATATCAAGTACTTGTAGTTTCCTGAATTGGTGTTCAGCATTTAGAGGATAGTTCTAGGTCTGGTTGGCCTAGTTTCAGTATAATGTGACGGTGTGGGGTATCATACCATGATGTGTCTGCAGTGTGGTACTCCAGTGTAGCAGCGCTTAGAATTCTGTCTCAAGTAAACACCATTGCGATATAACTGAAAAATCATTGAAGCAACCCTAAACGTCATCATAGAAATTCAAGACAAACAAGATTCGAACCAGCGAACCCTCAGTCCCAAAAAAACTAGCATGGTACCTTGTGAGCGAAGTCCACTTAACATTTACCTGTACCTAATTAATAAATCATTACAATAATTCAAACACCAATTCAATGCATTTTTGGAAAGGTTTTCCTTTCTTTTTCTTTATATAAATCTAATTTATTTTGTCAGTGACTTTATTACAATGCCTATTATATTTTCTGGTTTTGTATAATTGTTATATTGGAGTTGATCCTTTTTTCTCTAATCTCGGCTGTGTTCAGTTTGATTTAAACGTTCAAAGTGTTTGATAACAGGTAAGTCAATTGAATGACGTGTTCACTGTTACAGTGTAAATGTTTGCTTAAATGGTCACTGACTTATGAGTTTCTGTCTAGTACAATTTCTGTGTAATGTTTGTTCAGTTGAAGAACATTAGTGTAATAAACACATTTATTATATACTAGTCTTATGTTTAACTGACCCCAAGTTGTCAATCAACAATAGAAGGACTCAGTAAGCTCAGTCGGTAGTGTGTCTTTGAAATTATTTATATACAACATTGCACATTATAATCATTCGTCTCTCAATGCAGTGCCTGATTAGCTCAGTCAGTTCACATCTGACTATCAATCCAGGTGTTGTGTGTTCGAATTAGCGTTCGACAATAGTCTCTGTGATGATTGATAAATACGACATTGTGTCTCATTATCAATGGTCTCTCACCGCTGATTCAAGTGGGTCAGAGCATAGTTACTTGTGAAGATGAGTTTGCTCGAGAACTGGTTAACCTTCCGTGAACGTAGTAAAGTGTCCATGGTTAGGTTAACTGATCGCCTGTCAGTACCTGATGTCATAAAAACGACGCTAAATTACATATTCAGTCAATCTCAAAAGCGACATCTTGGGAGTTATTCCCCTTTACTTCAGTTGAATATTTGTCAATACCGACTCACCTGTGAGAATCCATTTCCTAATGGCGTCATATTCACGGGCGAATATCCACCAGCATCCATTATACACCCTCCCAGCCCCATCTCGGGCGTCTGAGTACCCGGAAAAGCAAATCTCCCAGAGCCCAAGCTTCTCCAAACCAGTCGCCACTTTCCCGTTGTCGTCGGGTTCCATCCAGAAAGGTGTCGCGAATCCGAGAAGAATCATAACACATGCGAATATACCTATCACGAATCCGCACCCAGAACTTAGTAGTGGTACTGAATTCGACATTTTTATTCGTAAAGTATGTCAACAATTTAAAATTACAACATTACCTGTGACAGGTAAATGGGAGAGTCCATTATTAATATTTTAAAGGGTGTCCGAATTCTATTATTGCAGTTTATAATGCGGAATACTGCATTTATTAATGCGGGTCCTGATAGTGGGTACTACTAAAACCCGGTCAAATTCCGGCCGATCCGGTCACTTTCTCGGCCGTGGGGAAAAAGCAAATGTGGCGTGTATACTAGTGATTATGATGTTAAACATACCTAATCCCATTTATAATGTACTGCCCTTGACATATATATCAAGAAAATATATGAAAAAAAATAAGATAATGCGTTTGATTTGGTCTTGAAGTTTACCTTTTTATGACGTTTTTTGACGATTTTTCGCCGTTTTTGACTAATTCCGGCTGCGTTTGAGTGGCTATTTAAAGTATATTCATTGTAAATAACCATGGTTTTAATCAATTCTTACAAAGATTAAGATATGCTGAATATATAACAATGAAAATAACAACAAAATCAATAACATATAATTGTTTATTTCGCTCGATACAGAGGACATATATTTTCTATAAAAACCTGGCGATTTCACCGGTGTGGCGTATTTACCGCACGTTGTAAGATTTTGACAATATTTACAAGAGGTAACAAAACGTTGTAAGATTTAGACAATAGTTACAAGACGTTACAAAACATTATAACAAAGTTAAACGAATAAAGAATAGAACGTTGTGTGCATGCAGCTTCAATGCTGTGTATAGAACGTTTACCTTTGCGAATCATATTTATACATTTTAACGATACAACATGTAGTAACAAAAGGTACAAGCATTCATATACAAAGAAATGATAAAAAATTGTCAAAGTTAAAATTTTATGTGACAATATAAAGAATTGAATTAATATATATGTGGAGATAATTATAATATATATGATGATATTAATTTATAACTTCATACTTTTATGGGAATGTTTTTAATTAACTTTTTGATTTTAGAAGCCTAGAATTTATTAATATTGATTTAAAGCAATTTCTTGAATATGAACCTAAGACAATCAACATAATTTTAAGATAAGAGCTAATATGTTATTCCTTAAAAAACTCCACTGGAAATAAGTTGTTATACTGTAGATGTGTATACTGTAGATGAATACTTGTCTTACACGATCAAAGATTTAAATCTGTACTAGCTGATATATTATAAATGGTCAACTAGTCTAATAATTTATTAACAATGCATGTTAATGCATGTTTTTTTACCCTTACTTATGTTAATGTGCTTGATCAAATAAATAAATAAATAAATAAATAAATAAATAAATAAATAAATAAATAAATAAATAAATAAATAAATAAATAAATAAATAAATAAATAAATAAATAAATAAATATGGATATTATAGTAGCAAAATAATTCAAATTAATAGTCTAAATCTTACAACATGCGGTAAATACGCCACACCGGTGAAATCGCCAGTTCTTTTATAGAAAATATATGTCCTCTCTATCGAGCGAAATAAAATTATATATTATTGATTTTGTTGTTATTTTCATTGTTATAGATTCAGCATATCTTAATCTTTGTAAGAATTGATTAAAACCATAGTTATTTACAACGAATATACTTTGAATAGCCATTCAAACGAAGCCGGAATTAGTAAAAAACGGCGAAAATCGTCAAAAAAACGTCATAAAAAGGTAAACTTCAAGACCAAATTAAACGCATTATTTTATTTTTTTCATATATTTTCTTGATATATATGTCAAGGGCAGTACACAATTAATGGTATTACGGCAGTTTAACATCATAATCACTAATATATACGCTACATTTGCCTTTTCCCTACGGCCGGAAAAGTGACCGTTTCGGCTGGAATTTGACCGGTTTTAGTAGTACCCCCTGATAGTGTTGTTGATAGGTCGTTTGGTTTCACATGACGACTAATCACTGGCGGGACTGAAGGGACCCAGTGGGGTATGTGGGGTTGACGCTTCCACTAAAAGTTTGAAAATACACTTAGTTAAATCAAACAAGAAAAAACGTATATAAACCCGTTGATATATTACATGAACGTCGACTGTTAAAACCCGGTAGCGGAGACCGGGGATAGTTGTTATACGGGGTAAGATGTTACAATTACAGATAGAGACTTTATGCATGGCAACTCTTGGCGCGGATATTTTGACATCGACAGCCGCCCTCTGAAACTGAGCTGTTTACAGTTCTTGCCCCAAACACTTGTGTGTAGTTGAAAACATGCGAATTTGAGCCACATAAGTAAATTTTTGAGTTTTATAAATATTATGTTTCACATTCACACATTTAACGTATAATATAATTTATAAAATAATGCATTTTGACTAAGTTTGGACTTTAAATTAATGTGACCATCGGTTGTGAATCGTTTTCTAATAGTTGGCTACCTTGGATGTTTTACTGTGTTGATGGTTATTACAATGCGTACGGGGTACGTTGTTACAGTGTAACAACTTGACCCGTTCGCTAGTTCTACTAGTATATGTTAACAAAACATGTTCTTCAACATGCTCACGTACATTTCTATTTTCAGAATGTAAAGGAATTACATATACAAGACCGGCGAAGAGAGGCGACACCCCACGCGACCTGGTTGAACACGGAGTGAACGAGATACTTTTCGTAGGACGATCTGGCAGATCAGTGGCAGTTGGAATTGGTATGACGCCAATAACTCTCTGTAGATGCATAAAGTAGGTTAAAGTAAATGGTTCCTTAAATTACATATAGGCTATCGAGTATCTCCAGCCAGAAGAAACAGCTTGCATTGATGCAGTGGAACCTGAACAACATACTGGAGGTGCTTATATGAACACTTCTTTCGCCAAATTGCGAGATTTGAACAGGAAGGTTGTGCATGTGCCGGGGAATGGACATTGTCTTCTCTATGCCGTAGTTGTAGGTCTGGCACAGGAAGGAATACAAGAGGTAACCAATGAGACCCTAAGTGCAACACTCGTAAATGAGATAACAGTTAATGCTTATCATTACAGAGAATTATCAAATGGCCGCGATATCATTGACGATATTGATCGATATGTTAGACTCAATGACACTGTGGATCTTTTTTTGTTGGCATAGTACAACTGCCATCATTTACCACTATTGGTCATCCGGCCATACAAACGTCCTTGCAACAAGATCAGGTAGGACGTCGTCTTCAGAGGGAACATATACCTTGTCATCACTGGTGTGTATGGAAACGCAAATAACAATACCAACCGCTCCTGACGATCTCGGCGACACGCCTGATATGCTATTTTCTCCTGACAGAATGCGCCCATTTCCTAAGGCTACTCAAAGAAAAAACAAATCCAGATACACCAGAGAAGAATGCGATAGAAGAGGAATTTAATCTGAAACAAACACAGACACTGACACAGACACACACACACACACACACACACACACACAGACACACGCACACGCGAACGCGCACACGCACACGCACACATAGGAACGTCATGAAGAGGAGGCAGATATGTCACTGGCGATTACAGGCGAACAAGCAGCGTCATATCAATGCTGAAGACATTAGACTGGGACACATTGTAATCCCGACGCCAGCATACCAGGCTTGTAATGATGTACAGGATAGTGTACCATCTTATCGCTGTCCCTGCAGACATTTACTTGGTACCATGACAACATCCTACATAAGAGGGCATACTTCGAGAGTCACGATCCCACAGTCGAATGTTAATTGTCGGTCACCTACATTCCTTCTCCCCGAGTACCATCATACTCTGGAACAGCCTCCCTGCTGGACTGAACTCCCAGCCTACCATCCTTCTAGATGGGGTTACGGGATGCAATGAAGTAATTATCCTAGAAATAAGTTTTTAACCTGTATATATGCTATTTTAACTAAGCACACTTGGTCCTCAACGCCATATATACATACTCGTATACTCAATTCGAGAATACTCAGTTTTTGAGGGATTAATTACTTGGAAGATGAAGTGAATTGCATAGGTTGACTTGTTATTCACATATGGTTAAATATCCCATTGAAAAGTGTTTTGTTTTTGTTTTTAATATTTATGCACCTGTTATCCAGGTCTCTGTGTATCACTGCGGTGATTACATTGTATTACCTGCGGTGTACGGTGTTGTTATAAGAATGTTAGTATTTAAGTAATTATGCACGAGAGTCATGAGTGTCAGATATACATAACCTGTTTATAGACATAATTATGTATATAAGAGGCCCTTTTAGGGTTTTTGGAGATTTGGAGAAGATGGCCATTTATTGTCAGAGATATGGGGAACATTGGCTATTACTTTGATCAGTTTTATGTATAATTTGTATACTTAATTATAATGTACATAAAAGTAAAAAATGATCAAGTATACACATTATACATAAAATTGATCAAAGTTACGTAAAACTTACGTAAACATTGTCAGGTAGAAAATGTCTGTAATTATAAGGGCCGTAGCCAAAGTTTAAATTCATAGGAGGTAGAATCTTAACCTTGCTAGGAGGGTTTGGGAGACGCCCCTCCCGAAAACAAATAGGTCTTAGAATGATATTCTTCTGTGTCTGCTGACTGTGATATATTGATACTGGAAATTACATATTGTTGCAAGAGAAATGCATATTTTATGCATAACTAGCTTTTTATTTTACAAAAAAAAATAATAATAAAAAAATCGAACCTCCACAAATTCTACAGGAGGCACACGTCTCCGTTTGCCTCAGTTTGGCTACGGCCCTGATTATAAAGCTAAACGGACTGTGCGTCGGTTATAGAAATAGTTTTGTGTTTTAAACGTTGCTTACATTATTTAAACCTCATGTCCCGGATATATCAGGTTACCGATATGACAGTAGACCCGAAACCGGTGTCAATTTAAATTTACACCCACAGTAATTCTCTCCGGTTTGATATTCTAAATGGATGTGTTGTTCATGTTGCTCTTAAGGTAAACAGTAATTTTTTTCTACTTTTCACGATAGAACATTTCATACTTGTTGTTGTGTAAAGTAGTGTTTTATTTTAAAACAAAAGGTGTTGATGGAGGAGGAGGGGTGGGAGCGGTAATCATTGATTTAAGATATATTTCCCAACACGTATGATTAAGACAGACACTAAACTAAATATTTATTTTAAAAAACGTATTAGAGAGTTTTAACATTAATTTATAATAAACTGCCAAACATTTTGAGGGGTGGTTCAGTGCATAATTCGATGAAGAAAAAGCTACTATAGATAACTGTGTTATGTTGTGTATTTATTAATCAATAATTGGCGACTTGGGCGTTACACTTTTTTGAATGGGGTTAAACGTAATTTCCAACACACATGGCATATCAAGTTTTAGTGGTGGGGGGAAACATCAGAATGAAACTGAGTAAAATCACTGTCCTTCAGTAAGTTACTAACAAATCTTCTCACATACACGTTTTGGATACATAACTTATGCTTAATACACTCTATTTGTATTCTAGTATAAGATATGCGTATGCATTAGTAGTCTGGTTGTGTGTGTGTGATGTAGTCTGTCTGTCTGTTTCAATGTATATGTCTGTTCATCCGTCCGTTTGGTGTATAACTCGATTCGATATTTGGAAAACAATCGCTAGCCATAACATCTTTGCTTTAGGATGACTGCTTATAACTTGCTTTGATTTAAAGGGGTAAATAAATACGAATACAACTGTTGTTGAATGAATATGCCATAGTAAACCATAAATGCGTTTAAACCAATTTGGCGTTGTTAATCATGCGTTCGGCAAAATAAGTGAATCACCACACCCGTTCCGCCAGAACTCCGTCATTCTCTAACCATAGATGAACTGGACCAAAGCGAGATGTTTCCGCTGGTTCCAAAATGGAGGTGGCAAGATTTAAAAAAAACGACAACGCCGCCATCTTGAAATTGAGAGCAAAACTAAAGATTTTATTATAGTTGTGCATATACTTACTGTACAAGGTCGAAGTCTTTTGTGACTCCATTATCTTACAATAGTTATTAATTTTCACCCAGTCTTGTAGAACCAATTTAGTTACACAACAAAATATAAAAATAGATATCTCATTGGATACTTTATGCTTGTAAATTAGGGTTAAATGCTACCACTCACTCGTCCTCTGAAGCACTTAAATCTATTGTTTAAAAAAATGAATATAAAACATTTCTAGCAGAAATAATTCTACCAATACATGACAGCTATGATTATTCAAGCATTTATTATTTCGTATCCAATACTGTATATTTATTGAAATTAAAAATGGTAATAATGTATTCACTTTATACTGACCAGTCAGGATTCACAGCCATCAACTCTACGCCTTCTTGTATTTGGTGGAGCCTCACCTAAGTTAAGGTCTCACTACACAGTTGAATTTTGTTATTTGTTCGATATAAAATGTGGTCTAGGGTTTTCACGGTAAAAAATAATCCACATAGAAATTTAAAGTATTTTGTCATAGCAGGAGTGTAACCCATATAAAAAATGCACAATTACTGGTAGGTTGACCAGCTTGTTATTTCTAAAGGTGCAGTGGCTCCATAAGATTTAAGAAAGTTCTCAAATGCTCATATATACATGCATATGTTGAAATCCTATATAAGTTATATTTTAACACCAGTGATGTATTATTGCAGTATATACTATGTCAGCTTTTGCTCTACTCATCTGCAGCAAGAAATCACAACCACTATGAACCGTTTTGGAAACAGAATACATAGGCCTTTTTTTAAACGTAGGAATCATGTTACCGTGGGGAAAAGATGTCGCGAAACTGTGTGTTGTGAGACGTAAAGAGAAACGGAAGTTTAATGATTGTAACACACGAACAGTGCATGCCTGTTATATAATATATACATTAATGAAATCGAGACATCGCGTATTTACTCAAATAATAGTACAGAGCTATATAAACATACAGCTTGCTTTCTACACGAAAAAATGGCCCAAGCTTACTTGAATGGGTAATAGAATACATAATTGTGTTTATGCACGCAATGCTGTAGTTGAATACAATTTTGACATTTATTTGGTATTAAATAACGTGTCGACAACTAGGATTACGCATACTTTCTCTTGACAAAACTTTATAGATATGAACACGCATATTCAAACGAATGCATATTTTTATATTTAGCTTATATTTACTGTGTATATTCATGCTGATGTTAAAACAATTATGTTGATTTGATTTGAAATTCAAAACACAAAATGTCTTATACTTACATGAGTTTAAAAGTCTTTTATTACAATTTTGTTGTAGATTATTCTCTTACTAGAATCACCTTATTATAAAATTATATACAAATGAAAAATGAATACATGAAGATCGCATTGTACACATGAGGAGCGCATTCGCTCATCGTGTCCGTTCGTCCGTCCGTCCGTCTGTCTGTGTCTATTTTCTGTCTCCATGTCTGTCTTTCTGCCTCTCTTTCGGTCTCTCTTTCGGTCTCCATTTCTGTCTCTTTCTATGTCTCTTTTCTGCCTCTCTTTCTGTCTCTGTCTTTATTCTCTCTCAACGATTAGATCGGTATAGCAAAATGACCATGGGCCGACAACTCACAAGGGTAGAATACAATCATATACAAAGTAAAATTTACAATTTTAATTTTACATGAATAAAATTACGAATATACAATTTTACAATATATACAAATTAAAGATAATTACTCAATACAAAAAAAAAACCACAGCTGGTTAAAAAAAAAACCTATGGTGGTATTAACACTTTTTTTACACAGTTCTATCTCCTACACGTACGTAACCTACATCGTGATTCAAACTGCTTATACCATTCGAATATTTATAAAAATGCACTAGATACTTCCCGCGTCCGGATATCGTAGAATAAGCATCACTTGTCCCTTGCGGCGATGGCTATATAACTGGGTTATCTCCCTTAGAACTCTATACTGAGTATATGGCTTTATGTCGCCTCGTACCGACTTTCGATCGTATTCCGACGTCAGGAACGTCTTTACGTCGTTAACGTTGCGGACACATTCCTCGCTTACGTCTAAAAACGGCTACAATATATATATAAACTCAGATTTACTAGTTACTCAAATATGTAATGACATTGCGTCTATTACTTACCATCTATCAATTTCATGGTACTTTTATCAATATATGATAACAGTGCATTAATTTCTAACCATCTAATAGTTTCATTGTAGATTTATCAACATATAACAGTTCATTCAATTTTTACAATCTAACAGCTTCATGGTAGATTTATCAATATATGAATACATTTTATTCAACTCTTACTATCTGCAGTTTCATGGCAGTTTAAACAACATCTCATATACGACCCTCCGTCAATCTCAACATAGCAATATATCTCTACATAACTTCTTATTATAATATTAACAATTACAGACCAATTCTGTATCTATTCTCTTTGTGAATATCAGAATAAGCATCAACAAAATTTAATTACACATATCATTCAATTCTAACATGGTGAATCTCAATACTTCATCGTAAACACAATATCAACAGCTCAACATACGTTCTCAGATTCCTCGGCCTATATTCTAACAAAACGCTTCTCAATACCGTAGATGTGTATTAAATTACATACATTACCGTCGGTCTGGATATGAACAATTTATACAACTTTACTTAGATCTGATTATGTAAAATATATATATATATATCAGATATTTAAATATAACATAATATAAAATTCACATACCCATATGCCGTTATGTACTGGAACATTAACATGTTCAATCTTTCTTGTCACAACTAAACCCAAAGATGATTCTGCTAACTGGACATCGATTCACTTACACAGTCAGCATATATAGCAAAACAGTCCTCATACCTTAGGGAATTTCGTGTAAATCGTGAAACAACAAACCCTCAAACATCGTATGATGCGAATTTAACGCTATTAGGCCAATGTAAACCTAAGTTTTATGGCAAATAAACCCGTTTAATTATTCTAACTTTCTTAATACTTAATGGAATTTTATGAACTAAACTTCAAAATGATTTATTCTTTAATCAAAGAATGGAAATGTAAAGATATCTTGAAAACGTTGCTCCTATCGATCTATCAATACGTTTTAACAATTCCACGCTATCTTTGATGCTTTATTTACTCGCTTTGTCGCTTTCTTTACCTTTTTAACATAGTCTGGTAAAAAAAATCCAAAAATTATCGCATGAGGTACGGAATGTTTGTTGAAGTCTGTTGTAATAGAAAGTGACTTAAGACTATACTTGACCATATATCATCGGTTGCCTAGAAAAAAATTGTATTACGAACGCATAAATTGGGGTCAACAGTCACATTTTGAATGTTTCGATGTTTCTGATATACTCAAACACTAGAGACTTACCATAATAAATACCATAATATTGCAAAGTTATCTTTATATGGGAATTTCTGGACCAAAACACCTTCAAAATAATCAAAGTCACAAGAAATCTGGATTTAGATATTATGAATTTTGAACAACATATTTGCTATGAAGGGTTTAAACAAAAATAATCATAAAGTATGTTTTTGCGAACCATACCAACCTTAGCAAACATATTTTAATTATCTGGCAACGTAACACATACAGAATAAGTGTTTGCTTGAGAGTTTATCTTCGTTAAAATGTACACTACAAATATATACCAATAAACGGCTCGAGTATGTTGTTGTTTATAAATTTACAATGTGATTATTTTTTTTTAAAATTAATGTATAACTGTGTTTCCATTTAAATATTATTCAACATTGAATATATATATTTAGTGAAATAAATTACCTCCTTATACAGGCATTTAAAGGGAGTAAATCAGATTTTTTCAAAGTTTTTAAATTAGGTAAAAAATACTCCCCCACCCCAACACCAATATACCATGCCTATCTATCATGCCTATATATACTCATTGACCCCGTATCGCCAAAATGATATCCATTTAAACATGCCAGTATAATATTTTGAAAAGGGATTTCCTAACTTTTGCTATGCCTCTAGGTGAAACTAAAATAGATTTCCCGCTTAAAATTGCAACTTATTTTGTGACATATTAAATGTGATTTCATTTTGATTTCAATTTGATTCGTCAAGCAGATTCATACTTGTAAAATGCGCGTCTGAAAGACGATGTGAAGGTCGTCAAACAATATTTAAGTGCTGTTTATTTTAGAAAAGGGACTTTGTTTCAAGTTTACCAATCCTATCTAAATATTGATTTTATCCATTTAAAAATAATTTTAAGACATTTATAGTTTTAACCTTTACAGTAATAAGATATTGATATATCTGCGTTTTGATTGACATGAGATTACATAAGCTACTGCAGTAAAACTAAGCTTTATGTAGCGAAGAAAAGTTAACATTAATGAAAATAACCAAATATTTCTCAACGCAATACTCTTTGTAACGCTGATAAATCTGATGAACATGTACCCATGTGTCCATAAACAAATCGAGTAATTTTGTATTTTAACCAAACTTCATGACTGGAAGCATGTTTTGATATATCTTAACAATGCACAGGTATATGTTGTTTCGACAGCTATCATCAATTTCGTAACGACATAATATGTAATAATTTAAGTTATGGGCTTTGCAAGTACATCACATTATAATAACATGGCATTGTAAGAATATTAAGACATGCCTTTTGAACAGTGTCCTTTTCATGATTTGGATCATGTACACTTGATTTGTAATACAATTTACTAACTTTGCATTTTATATGTTATCAACTGCCAGGTAATACACTTTACCTATGGGTCGTTCTAAATAATTTGACCTTAGTGATCAGCATGAATGTTATTGCTATGTTGATTTCTCAAAATAATTGATTCACTGTCACAACACATATTCACACTAATGTATCTGTGTCTCAGTGGTTTGCTGAAAAAACCCACAGCATACTCTTTAGTTGTAAAATTTCTCCATTCTTGTTCCAATTTAGTCCAAGGTATAAGACAAAATGTGTTTTACATATTTTAGTAAGATCAATGAACTATTTTAATTTGAGGATAAAAGAACATATTTGATGGAAAAGCTGGCTATACTATTTCAATTTCTGGTGCCGTGTCATTTATACAGTAAACATATCCACAAGATTCCAACGACTTTTGTATCCATTTTGGGTCTACTTTTGCCTTGGACAAGTTCTTGGCCATCACTTGACTGTTATTTACTGTTAATTACTCCTAACTCTAGAATATGACCGAGATCATGTGTTTAGGAAGGCCATAAGCCGTATCAGATCTTTAGTTCAGAGCAAGAAGAACAGAAAACAGTCATGTTGTAAGAACTGTGGTCAATCAATATTTCTTCGAAATTCACTATGCTTTGCTTTAATAAATGTGCATGATGTGCTTGAGCAATTACACACATTACACACTGCTTGTTTGATAGAGTTCTATTTTGATTGATATACTATACAGTTAAATTGTGTTTCCTATGACATTCTCATAATTGCTAAACAATGATCACTACCGTGTATAATACGTGCGGTAGTAAATTGTCAACATAGATTTAGACATTGGCTATAGGTACCCTTTCTAGTCTTTCTCAGAACATATCAATGTATTGAATGAGGACATTCGATTTATTCCTTGTTTTTAAATGATAACAGCTGATCTTCCTAAATATGCACTAGTAGTTGCTAGAATAATTCCAACAATTCCTATTGACATTTGAAAAGGACTTCAATAGTTAGCTTAGCTATCCTTATATACATTATATCAGCTGCATTTCTGTTCAAACTGAATTTTGGCTCAGATTTAAAATGTCAGATCACTAATTTTCGAAGAGTCATTAATTAACATACATAGGAATTTCACCATTGTATTTATTTCCTTAGTCTTGCTGTATAACTATTACTGTTTTCAACTTAAAGCTATATTTTAACATTTATAGAATACCGTCCATAGAGTTTCATTTATATGTACAGATGCGCTGAGAAAGGACAGGAAGCCTAATTTACATTTGTCTGGAAATGCACAGATAAAACAATATTATTGCCAAATGATAGAATTGTTTTTCTTATGTAGGTGTAGGTGTAGCTTATGAAATATCTATATATCTAAAGTTGCTGAAGATTTTATTATTTTAATGTTTACAGGTGCAGTAGATGTTCAGTGCTGAAAGTTTATTCTTTGAATTAAACTATTCTTTAATAAAATGTGGCCCAGCTTTGTATTTCATATGATTACAGTCTGCATTATGTAATTAAGTGCTTTATTAGATAGAGCGGTAACAGTGGCATGGACCACATTATACAATACAGGAGCCTGCACAGAGTGTTAAATAGTACAGCTTGTGGCTTTTGCCGTTTAGCCAATTGGATATATACGCCTTGTTTAATATATTTTGGTGTTATTTTACTAACCATTGCTGTGGAAAATACGTCTCCCATGAAAAGAATTATTTTTAACAAATATAGACTTCCTGGTACTACTGTAAATGCATTTTTAATACCAATAATTTTATAGCTACAAGGTCTGGGTGTGACTTTGTTATAATTTTCTTTTCTTCATTGCTGTTTTATCTGTTGCTAGTAGCACATTGTGTTTGTTATCATTTCTCAGAGACAATGATTTATTTGACCCTACTATCTTCAATTTGATTTGATATTTTATTTGTTAGGGTTGTAGAACTGAATAGTTGTGTGATAATGAGAGTTGGGATTAAATATAATTTGGGAACTTGATTTCGCCATTTAATCTATGCTTATGATATATTGATTAATAGTTATATTTTACAAAATCAATACAAATCAGACTCGATGTTAAATATGAAAGTTCTCATTAGATTTGCCAAACATAATGTAGCAATTTATTCCAAATATGGTATTGCTACCAACATGATTATACAAAGATATCAAGATCATGACATTCGATGCGTTAGGCAGTTAGTGGTGAAGCTAAACTGTTATTGTGATACACTGATGCAATGCCATTGGATAGACCTTATATAACATTAATTGCATTAATATCCCCTACATTTTAAGAATAATAACCTCTAAAATGTTGATACATACGGCACATCTATTAAATTACAAGCTGCTGCATTTTGTAAAAAAATACATGTAAGGTCAAGTTTATTCCAACTATGTATATATTAATATACCCATCAATAACAAAATATATAGTTTCTGTGTGTATGATGACATGATGCAAACGTTTTATCTAATTTTGATTTATATTCAATAATAAAGATAAAAATTAAAAATAAGAATACGACATACTTTGAATAATTCCCTTCTCAATAATTACTAGTTGACCGTTGACCAAATTACCTTAATGAATGATTCACATCATTTCATACACATCCACAGATATATTCAAAATGAATCTGTTCTATTGGTAAAATATATAACAAACATCTTAAATATAAATATGGTTATTTTATATATATCATTTATATATATATTTTATATATATAACATTTTGTGCATAATACTATTTTGTGACCTTTGGCTTTTAAGTCCATCTAACTAGATGTATACCTGATATTTGCATCATAAAACAGAAAATGTTGTGCTTAAGTTTGTATAATGACATTATACACATGCCACACCAAACCCTTATAGGTTGCCATGTATAAGGTTAAAACAATTTAATATTATGTCGTATTTTTAGTCAATTCTTCAATATTTCAGTTGTTGACCTTGTACCCTATTGGTTTTCAGTCTACATATACATGGTTTGTCTCCCAGTCTACATCTACATGGTTTGGTTTTCAGTCTACATGTACACAATTTGGTTTTCAGTCTATATATACACGGTTTGGTTTTCAGTCTACATGTACACGGTTTGTGTCTCAGTCTACATGTACATGATTTGACTCTCAGTCTACATGTACATGGTTTGGATGTCAGTTTAAATGTGCATGGTTTGGCTGTCAGTCTACATGTACATGGTTTGGCTGTCAGCCTACATGTACATGATTTGACTTTCAGTCTACATGTGCATGGTTTGACTCTCAGTCTACATTTGCATGGTTTGTCTCTCAGTCTACATGTAAATTATTTGGGTCTCAGTCTATATGAAAATGATTTTGCTCTAAGTCTACATATAGATGATTTGGCTCTCAGTCAACATGTTCATTGTTTGGCTCTCAGTCTACATGTACCTGGTTTGTCTATCAGTCTACATGTACATGGTTTGGCTCTCAGTCTACATGTACATGGTTTGAATCTCAGTTTACATGGACATGGTTTGTCTCTCATACTACATTTACATGGTTTGTATTGTGGTCTACATGAACATGGTTTGGCTCTGTCTACATGTACATGCTTTGTATCTTATTTACATGTACATGGTTTGGCTCTGAGTCTACATGTATATGCTTTGGATGTCAGTCTACATGTACATTGTTTGTCTCTCATTTTACATGTACATGGTTTGGGTCTCAGTCTACATGTGCACGGTTTGGCTCTCAATCTATATGAACATGATTTGGCTCTCAGTTTACATGTACCTTGTTTGGATCTCAGTCTACATGTACATGGTTTGTATCTAAGTCTGCATGTACATGGTTGGCTGTCAGTATACATGTACATAGTTTGGATCTCAGTCTACATTAACATGGTTTGTCTCTCAGACTACATGTTCATGGTTTGTCTCTCATGTACATGGTATGTCTCTCAGTTTACATGTACATGTTTTTTTTTCTCAGTATACATTTACATGGATTGTATCTTGGTCTACATGAACATGGCTTGGCTCTCAGTCAATATGTACATGGTTTTTATCTTGGTCTACATGTACATGGTTTTTTCTCTCACTGTACATGTACATGGTCTGTATCTTGGTCTAAATGTACATGGTTTAGCTCTCAGTCTACATATACATGGTATGTATCTTTGTCTACATTTACATGGTTTGGCTCTCAGTCTACATATACATGGTATGTATTTTGGTCTACATTAACATGGTTTGGCTCTCAGTCTACATATACATGGTTTGTATCTTTGTCTACATTAACATGGTTTGGCTCTCAGTCTACATATACATGGTTTGTATTTTGGTCTACATTAATTTGGTTTGGATCTCAGTCTACATGTACATGGTTTGTATTTTGGTCTATATTAACATGGTTTGGCTCTCAGTCGACATGTACATTGTTCCGCTCTCAGTTTACATGTGCATTGTTCTGCTCTCTGTCAACATGTACATGTAAATGGTTTGGCTGTCAGTCTACATGTACATGGTTTGGATCTCAGTCCACATGAACATGGTTTGTCTCTCAATCTACAAGTTCAGGGTTTGTCTGTCATGTACATGGTTTGTCTCTCAGTCTACATGTTCATGGTTTGTCTCTCAATATACATTTACATGGTTTGTTTTATGGTCTTTATGTACATGGTTTGGCTCTCAGTCTACATGAACATGGTTTGTATCTTGGTTTATATGTGTATGGTTTGGCTCTCAGTCTACATGTACATAGATTGTTTCTCAGTTTACATGTACATGGTTTGTATCTTGGTCTACATGTACATGGTTTCACTCTCATTTTACATATACATGGTTTAGGTCTCAGTCTACATGTGCACGGTTTAGTTCTCAATCTATATGAACATGATTTGGCTCTCAGTCTACATGTACCTTGTTTGGCTATCAGTCTACATGTACATGGTTTGTATCTAAGTCTAAATGTACATGGTTGGCTGTCAGTATACATGTACATTGTTTGGATCTCAGTCTACATGAACATGGTTTGTCTCTCAGACTACATGTTCATGGTTTGTCTCTCATGTTCATGGTTTGTCTCTCAGTTTACATGTACATGCTTTTTTTCTCAGTATACATTTACATGGTTCGTATCTTGGTCTACATGAACATGGCTTGGCTATCAGGCTATATGTTCATGGTTTTTATCTTGGTCTACATGTACATGGTTTTTTCTCTCACTGTACATGTACATGGTCTGTATCTTGGTCTACATGTACATGGTTTAACTCTCAGTCTACATATACATGGTATGTATCTTTGTCTACATTAACATGGTTTGGCTCTCAGTCTACATATACATGGTTTGCATTTTGGTCTACATTAATTTGGTTTGGATCTCAGTCTACATGTACATGGTTTGTATTTTGGTCTACATTTACATGGTTTGGCTCTCAGTCGACATGTACATTGTTCCGCTCTCAGTCTACATGTGCATTGTTCCGCTCTCTGTCAACATGTACATGTACATGGTTTGGCTGTCAGTCTACATGTACATGGTTTGGATCTCAGTCCGCATGAACATGGTTTATCTCTCAGTCTACAAGTTCAGAGTTTGTCTCTCATGTACATGCTTGTTTTTCAGTCTACATGTACATGGTTTGTCTCTCAGT
This sequence comes from Panopea generosa, assembly GCA_029582155.1. Lineage (NCBI taxonomy): Eukaryota > Metazoa > Mollusca > Bivalvia > Adapedonta > Hiatellidae > Panopea > Panopea generosa. Next base: position 996,783 of record CM055904.1, on the reverse strand, counting down.
ATACATTTACAGGGTTTGTATTTTGGTCTATATGTACATGGTTTAGCTCTCAGTCTACATGTATATGCATTAAGTCTATATGTTCATGGTTTGTCTCTCAGTCTACATTAACATGGTTTGTATCTTGGTCTACATGTACATGGTTTGTCTCTCAGTGTACATGAACATGGTTTGTATCTTGGTTTATATGTGCATGGTTTGGCTCTCAGTCTACAGGTACATGGTTAAGCTCTCAGTCTACATGTACATGGTTTGTATTTTTGTCTACATGTACATGGTTTGTCTCTCAGTCTACATGTACATGGTTTGTATCTTGGTCTACATGTACATGGTTTCTCTCTCAGTCTACATCTTCATGGTTTGTCTTTCAGTCTACATGTACATGGTTTGTATCTTGGTCTACATGTACATGGTTTGGCTCTCATTTAACATGTACATGGTTTGACTCACAGTCTACATGTGCACGGCTTGACTTTCAATCTACATGAACATGGTTTGGCTCTCAGTCTACATGTACATAGTTTGTATCTTGGCCTACATGTACATTGTTTTTCTCTCATTCTACATGTACATGGTCTGTATCTTGGTCTACATGTACATGGTTTAGCGCTCTGTCTACATGTACATGGTCTGTATTTTGGTCTACATGCACATGGTTTAGCGCTCAGTCTACATGTACATGGTTTGTCTCTCAGTTTACATTTACATTGTTTGTATCTTGGTCTACATGTATATTGTTTGGCTCTCAGTACATGGTTTGTATCTTAGTGAACATGTACATGGTTTGTCTCTCAGTCTACATGAACATGGCTTGGCTCTCAGTCTACATTACCATGGTTTTTATCTTTGTCTACATGTACATGTTTTTTCTCTCAGTCTACATGTAAACAGTCGGTATCTTGGTCTACATGTACATGGTTTAGCTCTCAGTCTACATGTACATGGTTTGTATCATGGTCTACATGCACATGGTTTAGCTCTCAGTCTACATGTACATGGTTTGTATCTTGGACTACATAGACATGGTTTGTATCTTGGTCTACATGTACATGATATCGCTCTCAGTCTACATGTACATGGTTAGTATCTCAGTCTACATGTGCATGGTTTGGCTCTAAGTCTACATGTACATGGTTTGGCTCTCATTCTATATGTACATGGTTTGACTCTCAGTCTACATGTACATGGTTTGTACTTTAGTCTACATGTACATGGTTTGTCTCTCAGTCTACATGTACATGGTTTGGTTCTGAATCTACATGTATATTGTTTTTATCTCAGTCTACATGTATATGGTTTGGCTCTCTGTCTATATCTACATGGTTTGGCTCTGAGTCTACATGTACATGGTTTGCCTCTCAGTCTACATGTACAGGGTTTGGCTCTAAGTATACATGTACATGGTTTGGCTTTAAGTCTACATGTACATGGTTTGACTCTCAGTCTACATGTACATGGTTTGTATCTTGGACTACATGAACATTGTTGGTATCTTGGTCTACATGTACATTGATTGGCTCTCAGTCTACATGTACATGGTTTGTATCTTGATGAACATGTATATGGTATGACTATCAGTTTACATGAACATGGCTTGGCTCTCAGTCTACATGTAGATGGTTTTTATCTTTGTCTACATATACATGTTTTTTCTCTACGTCTACATGTACATGGTCGGTATCTTGGTCTACATGTACATGGTTTGTATCTTGGACTACGTGGACATGGTTTGTATCTTGGTCTACATGTACATGGTATGGCTCTCAGTCTACATGTACATGGTTAGTATCTCAGTCTACATGTGCATGGTTTGGCTCTAAGTCTACATGTACATGGTTTGGCTCTCAGTCTACATGTACATGGTTTGTATCTCAGTTTACATGTACATAGTTTGGTTCTGAGTCTTCATGTATATTGTTTTTATCTCGGTCTTCATGTACATGGTTTGACTCTCAGTCCACATGTACAGGGTTTGGCTCTGTCTAAATGTACATGGTTTTACTCTCAGTCTACATGTTCATGGTTTGGTTCTCAGAAATTGTTTGGCTCTGAGTCTACATATACATGGTTTGTATCTTGGTCTACATGAACATGGTTTGGTTATCAGTCTTCATAAAGATTGTTTGTATCTTGTTCTACATTAACATGGTTTGGCTCTCAGTCTACATGTACATGATTTGTATTTTGGTCTACATGAACATGGTTTGGTTCTCAGTCTTCATAAACATGGTTTGTATCTTGGTCTACATTAACATGGTTTGGTTCTCAGTCTACATGTACATGGTTTGTATTTTGGTCTACATAAACATGGTTTTGCTCTCTGTCGACATGTTTATTGTTCCGCTCTCAGTCATCATGTACATTGTTCCGCTCTCAGTTATCATGTACATTGTTCCACTCTCAGTCATCATGTACATTGTTCCGCTCTGAGTCTACATGTATATTGTTCCGCTCTCAGTCGACATGTTCATTGTTCCGCTTTTAGTCTTCATGTACATTGTTTCGCTCTCAGTCAACATGTCATTTCTTTTCCTTAAAAGAAAAATAAAAATAAGACACACAATCAAATGACAAAATTCAAGGTTTAAAAACTTATTTACTCAGTTTACTCAATTTCGTCACACACTCCCACACACACACGCACACGCACACGCACACGCACGCACACGCACACAGGCACACAATCACGAACGCACGCTTACTGTATATACATGCTAATTGTAGATTCAGTGGTGAAAGTTTTCAAAAACCATGGGAAAATCAACACCATTTTAGCCAGTTTTATAATTAACACAAGCTGCAGCGGTGGTTCGTTAACGTTAAGCAGTCAACATCGTTGAACACTGATTAAGTTTGATTTGTTTGATTAATGTATTAATCATGTTGATTGGTTATATACAATTTTATACAATTTCATTGGTCTTTACCTAGGGTTGTTTATTTACATTTTATGTCCAAAAGGTTTGAGATTTGTTTCTAGAGGCAAATGTTATGCTGAGTCTGAAAGTCAATTTCTTACTAACTGCTGTTGGGGCTTTTGGTCACAAATCTAAGATGACCACCAAAAATGGCCGCTAAATATTGAAATTCATATTATGATATGCAATATAATAGAAAACAGTGCAAATGAGTAAAGAATTGTTATAACTTCAAATGTATGCTCATATTGCATGTTATCCTTTACCAATGAGTAAAGAATATCTGTAACTTCAAATGTAAGATCGTTTTGCATGTTATCCTTTGCCAATGAGTAAAGCATTGCTATAACATCAAATGCATGATCGTTTCGCATGTTATCCTTTACCAGTGAGTAAATATTGCTGTAACTTCAAATGCATGATCGTTTTGCATATTATGCTTTACCAATGAGTAGAGAATTGCTGTGACTTCCAATGCATGATCGTTTTGCATGTTATCCTTTACCAATGAGTAAAGCATTGCTGTAACTTCCAATGCATGATCGTTTTGCATGTTTTTCTTTACCAATGAGTAGAGAATGTCTGTAACTTCCAATGCGTGATCGTTTTGCATGTTATTCTTTACCAATGAGTAGAGAATTGCTGTAACTTCCAATGCGTGATCGATTTGCATGTTATCCTTTACCAATGAGTAGAGAATTGCCATAGCTTCAAATGCATGGTCGTTATGCATGTTATCCTTGACCAATGATTAAAAAATTGCTGTAACTTCAAATGCATGATCGTTTTGCATGTTTTCCTTTACCAATGAGTAGATAATTGCTGTAACTTCCAATGCGTGATCGTTTTGCATGTTATTACCAATGAGTAAAGAATTGCCGTAGCTTCAAATGCATGATCGTTTTGCATGTTATCCTTTACCAATGAGTAAAGAATTGCTGTAACTTCAAATGCATGATCGTTTTGCATGTTATCCTTTACCAGTGAGTAAAGCATTGCCATAGATTCAAATGCATGGTCGTTTTCCATGTTATTTTTACCAATGAGTAAAGAACTGCCGTCACTTCAAATGCATGATCATTTTGTATGTTATCCTTTACCAGTGAGTAAAGCATTGCCGTAACTTTAAATGCATGGTCATTTTCCATGTTATCTTTTATCAGTGAGTAAAGAATTGCCGTAACTTCAAATGCATGATCGTTTTGCATGTTATCCTTTACCAGTGAGTAAAGCATTGCCATAGCTTCAAATGCATGGTCGTTTTCCATGTTATCTTTTACCAGTAAGTAAAGAATTGCCGTCACTTCAAATGCATGATCGTTTTGTATATAATCATATCAATGAATAAAGAATTGCTGTAACTTCAAATGCATGATCGTTTTGCATGTTATCTTTTACCAGTGAGTAAAGCATTGCCGTAACTTCAAATTCATGATCGTTTTGCATATTATCCTTTACGAATGAGTAAAGCATTGCTGTAACTTCAAATGCATGATCGTTTAGCATGTTATCTTTTACGGGTGTGTAAAGCATTGCTGCAACTTCAAATGCATGGTCGTTTTCCATGTTATCTTTTACCAGTGAGTAAAGAATTGCCGTCACTTCATATTCATGATCGTTTTGCATTTAATCCGTTACAAATGAGTAAAGCATTGCTGTAACCTGAAATGCATGATCGTTTTGCATGTTATCTTTTACCAATGAGTAAAGCATTGCTGTAACTTCAAATGCATGATCGTTTTACATATTATCCTTTACCAATGAGTAAAGCATTGTCGTAACTTCAAATGCATGATCTTTTTACATGTTATTCTTTACCAAAGATGAAGGCATTGCTCTTAACTTCAAATGCATGATCATTTTGCATGTGATCATTTACAAATGTGTAAAGCATTGCTGTTACTTCAAATGCATGATCGTTTTACATGTTACCCGTTGCTAACGAGTAAAGAATCGCTATAACTTCAAATGCATGATCGTTTTTCATGTTTTCTTTTACCAATGAGTAAAGCATTCCTTTACTTCAAATGCGTGATCGTTTTGCATGTTATCCTTTACCAATGAGTAAAGCATTGCTGTAACTTCAAATGCATGATCTTTTTGCATGTTATCTTTTACCAATGAGTAAAGAATTGCTGTAACTTCAAATGCATGATCGTTTTGCATGTTTTCTTTTACCAATGAGTAAAGCATTCCTTTACTTCAAATGTATGATCGTTTTGCATGTTATCCTTTACCAATGAGTAAAGCATTGCTGTAACTTCAAATGCATGATCTTTTTGCATGTTATCTTTTACCAATGAGTAAAGAATTGCTGTAATTTCAAATGCATGATCGTTTTGCATGTTTTCTTTTACCAATGAGTAAAGCATTCCTTTACTTCAAATGCATGATCGTTTTGCATGTTATCCTTTACCAATGAGTAAAGCATTGCTGTAACTTCAAATGTATGATCATTTTGTATGTTTCCTTTACCAATGAGTAAATAATTACTGTTACTTCAAATGCATGATATTTTTGCATGTTATCCCTTACCATTGAGTAAAGATTTGCTGTAACTTCAATTGCATGATCGTTTTGTATTTAATCCTTTACCAATGATTAAAAAAAATTGCTGAACGTTTTGTATGTAATCCTTTACCAATGAGTAAAGAACTGCTGTAACTTCAAATGCATGATCGTTTTGCATGTTATCCTTTACCAATGAGTTAAGAATGTCTGTTACTTTAAATACATGATCGTGTTCCGTGTGACCATTTACCATTGCGTACAAAATAGCTGTAATCTCAAATGCATGATCATTTTGCATGTTATCTTTTCCAATTAGTAACGAATTGTTAAAACTTCAAATGCCTGATCATTTTGCATGTTAACCTTTACCAATGAGTAAATAATTTCTATAACTTCAAATGCATAATCGTTTTGCATGCTATGCTTTGCAAAGGAGTAAAGCATTGCTATAACTTCAAATGCTTGATTGTTTTGCATGTTATCCTTTACCAATGAGTAAATATTTTCCATAGCTTTAAATGCATGATTGTTTTGCATGTTATACTTTACAAATTAGTAAATATTTTCTAAAACTTTAAATGCATGATCATTTTGCATGCTATCCTTTGACAAAAAAATAAATAATTGCAAAAACTTCCTTGCTTGGCTCTCAGTATTTAGAGAGGATTGTTCTAGGTCTGGTTGGCCCGGTGCCAGTATACTGTGACTTGATTGCACGGTCGTTTTGCATGTTATCCTTTACCAATGAGTAGAGAATTGCTGTGACTTCCAATGCATGGTCGTTTTGCATGTTTTCCTTTACCAATTAGTAGAAAATTGCTGTAACTTCCAATGCATGATCATTTTGCATGTTATTCTTTACCAAGGAGTAGAGAATTGCTGTAACTTCCAATGCATGATCGTTTTGCATGGTATCCTTGACCAATGAGTAAAGAATTGCTGTAACTTCAAATGCATGATCGTTTTGCATGTTATCCTTTACCAATGAGTAGAGAATTGCTGTAACTTCCAATGCATGATCGTTTTGCATGTTATTCTTTACCAATGAGTAAAGTATTGCCATAACTTCAAATGCATGATCGTTTTGCATGTTATCATTACCAATGAGTAAAGAATTGCCGTAACTTCCAATGCATGATCGTTTTGCATGTTATTCTTTACCAATGAGTAAAGAATTGCCGTAGCTTCGAATGCATGATCGTTTTGCAAGTTATCCTTTACCAATGAGTAAAGAATTGCTGTAACTTCAAATGCATGATCGTTTTGCATGTTATCTTTTACCAATGAGTAAAGCATTCCTTTACTTTAAATGCATGATCGTTTTGCATGTTATCCTTTACCAATGAGTAAAGCATTACTGTTACTTCAAATGCATGATCATTTTGTATGTTTCCTTTACCAATGAGTAAATAATTACTGTAACTTCAAATGCATGATCTTGTTGCATGTTATCCCTTACCATTGAGTATGGATTTGCTGTAACTTCAAATGCATGATCGTTTTGTATGCAATCCTTTACCAATGAGTAAGAACTGCTGTAACTTCAAATGCATGGTCGTTTTGCATGTTATCCTTTACCAATGAGTTAAGAATGTCTGTTACTTGAAATACATGATCGTTTTCCATGTTACCATTTACCATTGAGTACAAAATAGCTGTAATCTCAAATGCATGATCATTTTGCATGTTATCTTTTCCAATTAGTAACGAATTGTAAAAACTTCAAATGCCTGATCATTTTGCATGTTAACTTTTACTAATGAGTAAATAATTTCTATAACTTCAAATGCATAATCGTTTTGCATGCTATGCTTTGCAAAGGAGTAAAGCATTGCTATAACTTCAAATGCATGATTGTCTTGTATGTATCCTTTACCAATGAGTAAATATTTTCCATAACTTCAAATGCATGATTGTTTTGCATGTTATACTTTACCAATGAGTAAATATTTTCTATAACTTTAAATGCATGATTGTTTTGCATGTTATCCTTTGACAAAAAAATAAATAATTGCAAAAACTTCCTTGCTTGGCTCTCAGTATTGTATTTAGAGAGGATTGTTCTAGGTCTGGTCGGCCCGGTGCCAGTATACTGTGACTTGATTGAATATCATATCATTTGGCTGCGGCATGTCATGATACTCAAGGTTGCTTAGTATACTGTCTTAATTTCCGATTTGGATGTGTTGTTCATGTTGTTCAAAAGTTATTGTTTTACTTTTCACGATTTGACATTACATACTTTTTGTTCTGTAAAGTAGTGTTTTATTTTAAAACAAAAGGTGTTGATTGGGGTGAGGTGGAGGGGGTGGGGGTAAACATTGATATAAGATATATTTCCAAACACGTATGCTTGAGACGGACACTAAACTAAATCTTTATTTTAAAAACCGTATTTGAGAGTTTTAACATTAGTTTATAAAAAACTGCCGAACATTTTGAAGGGTGATATTGTTTCGACGGATTAGTGCATAATTCGATGAAGAAAAAGCAAATAAAGATAACTATATTATGTTGTTTATTTAATAATGAATGATGGGCGACTTGGGCGTTACACTTTATTGAACGGTGTTAAATGTCATTTCCAATACAATTCAGGTTAAATATAGCATATAGCCTTATATACCTCATTCTTATTGATCATGATCAAATTGATTGATTATGACATTTCGTTAATATAGATATAATACAAACATATATTTTTTAATAGGAAAAATCACTAGTTGCAAAAGAAGCGACCACCTGTGCCACCATAGAATCGACCTGTAATCAGATGCACGTTGAAGCTACCCCAGCGGAGGCTATACATTTGAAGCATTCATGGCGTAATTTGCCGAGTACCAATAGTATGTACGAATCACGTGTGCCGTGTCATCTGAAGTGTACAAGAGGTAGTGTTGTCAAGAAGAAATGCAAACATTATATTGAAATGATTTATGTTTCTTACTGTTTTCGGTTGGTGGTCATCGCCTTTGTTGCCCCAATTTTTACGCCTGAGCATGTGTGGATAGTGTACTATGCAATAATTTGTTTCACAATACATGTTTTGTTGCAAAGTATTCTAAAAGATATGGCGATACAATGTCCAGTGTAATATTGATCAGGGCTATGTTTGATTGACAAATTCCACAAGTTAATAAACTACCATGATGGAACCTAAAAGAAGTGTAGGTCGGCACGCGTGTTGCTTAGTTGTTATAGTCATAGTTTCTATCTGTGCTTATTTTGTTATGTATGAACGGTTATACGCACGAATACCGTCCTGGATGAGTAACGATATTGGTGATACTAATATTGGAACAACGATAAAACCTGAAATCAGTAAAAAAATACCTATAATGATATCTCGTTATATATGTGCAAATAGCTCGGCTAAGTATCCGTATACTTGTAAAACAGCTGAAGGCAACGCGCTTGCTAATGTGAACAGACATAAACATAACATTTTGTTTTGGAATAAACCTCAATGGATGAATATCAAAAATGCTTTAAAAATGTGTATATATAAAAACTGTGAAATTACGACTGACCGAAGCATGTTGACAAACAGTGATGCAGTTATAATTAATCTTTGTCGAAACATGCAAGGAAAAGACCCACCTGTAAATCGAAGTGAGAGAAATCAAAATCAAGCTTGGATTTTTCAGAGTTTTGAACCACCCGTTCAGACTTATGCAATAAAGCAAATGAAGGAACCCCAATGGAAGAATGTTTTTAACTGGTCATGGACATATCGGTTGGATTCGGATATTTTCACTCCTGGTGGAAAACTTAGTATTAGGAAAAAGAAATCAGTAAAAAATTATACTGAAATTTTCCGTAAGAAAAGAAAATTTGCAGTTTGGTTAGTAAGCCATTGTGAAACTGACGGAGAGAGAAGAAAATATGTAGACATTCTAAAACGTTACATACAAATAGATATATTTGGTAAATGTGGAAAGCCAGCCCCGAAAGACATTCGAAACATAATAAGTAGGGATTATAAGTTCTACCTAGGTTTCGAGAATTCACTGTGTCGTGATTATATCACGGAGAAATACTTTATTAATTACAATCTCGACTTAATCAACATAGTGAGGGGTGGCGCAGATTATAACAATCTTCTTCCAAATCAATCCTTCATAAATACAGCTGACTTTATTTCGGTGAAAGAGTTAGCTGATTTTGTACACCGTCTAGGATCCGATGAGAAAAAATATATAGATCGATTAAAACAGAAGGATTTATATGAAGCGGTACGTAATTTCAGGATGACTGACGCAATGTGTTCCATTTGTGAACGGCTTAACAACCTGGACAAATATAGGAAGAGTTATACAGATGTTGCAACATGGTTTGGGACATGTACAAAGCCAAATGATTTACACTAGATTAAGAAAATTTTGTTACATGATAGAGAAAACAAAACACGACTTTTGTGATTAATTGTTTAGTCTGATGATGTTAGTTTATATCATGATGTAGTGTGATGTGTGGAGTTACCATTACACTTAAGAGATGGAAACGCAGCACAGGAAGGGATATGAAAACGCAACGTATTTAGCACGAATTATATATCCTACAGTATCTCTATTAACGTTATTTGTTTTTTACTGGAAAATGTGGTAGCTCCTGTATTGGTGTCACTTTTTTATTCCCCAGTAAGTTCATTTAAACCCGGAGTTGTGTTTTAATATCTTTTCCTGTGTTGCGTTTTCATATCTCTCTCTGTTTTCATATCTCTAGAGTGTATGCCTTTATGTTATAATAATTTTATATTAATCAACGCGGTATGTTTTCAATTAGATATTGCCGCTTTTTCCTCTCTTGAGGTCAGTCAAATTTGCTGCGAAATGCGAGCCAAACCTCAGGATACCCAAGACTCAATAGTCTGAGTCTTGTGTTTTTCTTTAAACTGTTGTTTCTCAAATACAGGCAAACTTGGTAATACTTAAAGAAAACAACCGTGTCTGTTGTGCTATCGTAAACAACGATTTCAAGCAGATGAAAACCGATGTACGTGTAACTGCAATTAAAACTGAAACGAATAATTGCATTGGACACATTGGAATTAGTATACTTGATAATTCCCAATCTATTGATCTCAATTTCGACGATCGCTGTCAGGGGCGTACCTGAACGAATTTAGTTGTACGTCAGATCTGAGATGCGTAGTTTTGAATTGAGCAGCGAGTCTCCCCCTCAGCTTAATATAACATTTCGTTCGTCGCTTTTATTGATCTACTTACTACATATTTGCAAGGATAAGAAACGCAAAGACTAATTTTAAATCATGTTAAAATCATACATTTTCACGCCGCTCGCGTCATGGTATTCTCGCAATTCGAACAAAATCTAACTACTATAGTCAATATGCATTCATAATGGCTGTGAAAGTCCATTGTCATTTGAAACCTAAACATCAAAGCTAGCCCGACGAATTGTTCGCATTGGCGTATGTTCTCATGCCTGTATACGCACCAGCTGTACAAGTATTACACTTATTCAGGATAGTACAAGTAATTCGTTTTGCGTCATAATAAAACATACTAGTATGTCGTTTTGAATTTTATTTTATCAAACGCCATGTCGTATTACGGATATTTACAATAAATGGTTTAAATATCTATTTCGCTCGATTCGTGTCAGGTCAATGTTATAAAAACATTATTGATAGACACTTTATGTATCTATGAGTCGATATAATTTGTAATACATTTTGTATTGATTGCTATTTACTTTTAACTGTAAGTTAGTAAATGTTCATTAATGCTAATTATTTAACTACGAAAGGGTAAAAAACACAAGAAATATTTTATAATTTAAACTTATATATATCTATTTGCTGGCATGAAGAATGGTCATAGCTGGTTAAGTTAAATTCAAATCTAGTTGGCACCGCTGTTAAACATAAAATCAGCTAACAAATGCTATATCCTTCAACCATCAGCAAAAATAATCAAAACACTATGATATAAACGTCTCCTTGCACCAAAACCCTAAAACTCTTTGATAAAAAAAGGAGATCGATAGGACGTACATATATAAGATAACAAATGAATGCCATGCGTTCAGAACTGTTATAAGTATCAGTTATCCAGTACAACATAAACGATAACAAATTCACTTGCTGACGACTATTGTCACTTATCATCTAGAGCCCAGGATGTCCAGAATTCAGTACAATTATTGCAACATATTCATAATATGTACACTGTCTATTCACGACCCCGACGTTGGAAGTCGGGAATATCTTGATCTTTCGGAAGAATACGCTGTGTCTATAAATACCAGCCATAACATGAACTCGTTTCCCTCGGGTTAGCTCTCGTGCTGATAATATGTGACGTATGGGCCGAGAAAAGAGAACTAGTCATGAGTAAGCCAAGGAACGCTAACACATATACTTATCATAATGTTATACAATATATTTTCTGGCTTCTTTATATAATTTACATTACCTTTTGCCTCATGTCTTCAGAACTAATGGAGGGGGCTGTAAATAATCTCCCTTTATCTAATATTTATGTACATGTAGTTGTTTACATCCTTAGTTATTTATTAGGTCATGCAAATTATTTGTCTTTTTCTTTTTCTTTGCATAAAATCCTTTATCTTAACATTGATTAATCCATATATTATATTCCAGGCATATATATAGAGAATACCATGTTAATTTCTGATATTATCAACTTTATCAGGTGAGGCTTAGAAAAAAATCCAGGACGAGGTTTTGCCGAGTCTTTTGTTTTTTTTCGGGCCGAACCTGATACAGTTGATAATACTAGACACTTACATGGTATTCCATTTATCATGTCAATATTTCTATAAATGCATTGACATGATAAATTAAGCACTTTGTTAAACGCAAGTATTTGTAATGTATCAAATCTGGATATGATATGAAATGTAAACCAAGACGAAACTTCCATATCTTTCTTTTCAGTCTTATTCCAACAATTAACACGCTTTAAGCAAATTAATTGCGGTGAACACATACATGTATGAACCTATAAAAATGACTGTAGAACTGGATAAAAAATATATATATTCAATATAAAAAAATGAGTTTTTAAAGGCGTTACGTATATCGTTTTTATCTTTACTGAATCATGGTTACGATGGAGATAGCGACAGGCTGGCACCGTATACAGGTTTCACTGCACAGTTGAATTTTGTTCTTTGTTCTATATATAATAAGATCTAGGATTTTCATGGTAAAAACAAAATGCCACATAGATAATTTTTTAAAGTATTTGTTTTTCACAGCAGGAATGTATACCAACATAAAATGCACAATAACTGGTAGGTTGACCAGCTTGTTTATTTTTAAGAGAGTGCAGTGACACTCTAAGAATTAATTAAAAAAGAAGTCCTCAACTGCTCATAAATACACGATTATGTTAAAGTCCTATAAAAGTCACTTGTTTAACACCAGTGATATCTTATTGCAGTATAATTTATGTTATGCCAGCTTTTGCTTTACACATCTGCAACAAGAAAACACCACTATGAACCATTTTTACATAGGACATATTTCTAAGCAGCAAAAATCGCGTAACCATGGGGAAAAAATGAGCGAACTGCGCAGTGAGACGTATATGAATTTATTATAGTGCAATATAGCCGTTTTTGTTACGTATGTACACAATGGTAACGTAGGTTGAGACACACATTGGGATTAGGATGTAAACAGGTTGGGACGTAGTGGTAATGGTAATCACACATATTTCTTACAGGCGAGACTTGGTAACCACTAACCGGGAGGTCAACAGATGTAGGCAAAATATTACTAGTATACACTGTATAAGGAGCAGGACATACAAAGAACCTACCGGTGTCACTTTAGATCCACATGTACTGCCGATAGTCCGCACGTGTAGATCTGATGTAATGTTCATGTGATCGACACGCGTGGAATTACGTATTTGTTTTTTATTTGTTTTTATTAAATAATTACATTGTGGGTAAATGACTTTTAATTTTTTTTTGTTTTAAACATTAGCTGTTGCTCCAAATATGCAAGGACGACAATTGGGTTGACTAAATTGCGTTTTCGCCCTCAATTTTGACAATTACGTCATTTTTAACAGGTGTCTTCAAACTATTATGCTTTAATCCAACAGCAACCAATCCAGCTTAACTTGACACAATTCATGACAGTTCTTCTCATCTGTAGAAAGACAACCTGATAATTTGAAGCATTTTCAAAGAAAGATATGTGCAACCAATTTGTAAAGCCCTTATTTCTCGGGCGCAAGGAACGTGACATTGTCATGCAAGAAAGATACTTGTTAAATGCGACATTGAAAAGCAGATCACTGAAACATTTGTCGGCCAAACTCAACATAAAAAAAACAATAAACATGTTTTCTATTTACAACTTTAAAAATTAAAGACTGCTCCAATTAATGCTATAGACTGCTCCAGTTAGTGTTACCTATTGCTCCAGTTAGTGATACAGACTACTCCAGTTAGTGATACAGATACAGACTACTCCAGTCAGTGATACAGAATACAGACTACTCTAGTAAGTGAAACAGACAAATCTAGATAGTGATACAGACTGCTCCAGTTAGTGATACTTTCTACTCCAGTTAATGATACAGACTGCTCCAGTTAGTGCTACATACTGCTCCAATTAGTGCTACAGACGGCTCCAGTTAGTGATACTTTCTACTCAAGTTAATGATACAAACTGCTCCAGTAAGTGATACAGACTACTCCAGTTAGTGCTACAGACTGCCCCAGTTAGTGATACAGATTACTCCAGTAAGCGATACAGACTGCTCCAGTAAGCGATACAGACTGCTCCAGTTAGGAATACAGATTTCTAAAGCTAGTGATACAGAGTGCCCCAGTTAGAGATATACACTGCTCCAGTTAGTGATACAGACTGCTCCAGTTAGTGATACAGACTACCCATCTTAGTGATAAAGACTGCTCCAGTTAGTGATACAGACTTCCCCATCTAAGTAATACAGACTGCTCCAGTTAGTGATACAGACAGCCCATCTTAGTGCTACAGACTGCTCCAGTTAGTGCTAGTGACTGCTCCGGTAAGCGATGCAAACTACTCCATTTAGTGATACAGACTTCTAAAGTTAGTGATACAGACTGCTCCAGTTAGTGATACAGACTGCTCCAGTAAGTGAAACAGACTGCTCCAGTAAGCGATACAGTCAGTTAGTGATACAGACTGCTCCAGTAAGCGATACAGACTGCTCCAGTTAGTGATAGAGACTTCTTAAGTTAGTGATACAGACTGCTCCAGTTAGTGATATATACTGCCCTAGTAAGTGATACGGACTTCTCCAGTTATTGGTACAGACTGCTCCAGTTAGTGATACAGACTGCTCCAGTAAGCGATACAGATTGCTCCAGTAAGTGATACAGACTGCTACAGATAGTGATACAGACTATTAATGTTCGTGATACAGACTGCTCCAGTTAGTGATACAGATTGCTCCAGTAAGCGATACAGACTGCTCCAGTAAGCGATACAGATGGCTCCAGTTAGTGATACAGACTTCTAAAGTTAGTGATACAGACTGCTCCAGTTAGTTATATACACTGCCACAGTTAGTGATACAGAATGCTCCATTTAGTGATACAGACTGCTCCAGTTAGTGATACAGACTTCCCATCTTAGTGATACAGTCTGCTGCAGTTAGTGATATAGACTGCCCATCATAGTAATACAAACTGCTGCAGTTAGTGATACTTTCTACTCCAGTTAGTGATATAGACAGTCCATCTTAGTGATACAGACTGCTCCAGTTTGTGCTAGTGACTGCTCCCGTAAGCCATACAGACTAGTCCATTTAGTGATACAGAATTATAAAGTTAGTGATACAGACTGCTCCAGTTAGTGATATACACTGCTCCAGTTAGTGATACAGACTGCTCCAGTTAGTGATACAGACCGCTCCAGGAAGCGATACAGACTGCTCCAGTTAGTGATAGAAATTTCTAAAGTTAGTGATACACACTGCTCCAGTTAGTGATATACACAGCCCTAGTAAGTGATACAGACTACTCCAGTTATTGCTACAGACTGCTCAAGTTAGTGATACAGACTGCTCCAGTAAGCGATACAGACTGCTCCAGTAAGCGATACAGCCTGCTACAGTTAGTGATACAGACTTTTAATGTTATTGATACAGACTGCTCCAGTAAGTGATATACACTGCTCCAGTTAGTGATACAGATTGCTCCAGTAAGCGATACAGACGGCTCCAGTAAGCGATACAGACGGCTCCAGTTAGTGATACAGACTTCTAAAGTTAGTGATACAGACTGCTTCAGTTAGTGATATACACTGCCACATTCAGTGATACTTTCTACTCCAGTTAATGATACAGACTGCTACAGTTAGTGCTACAGAGTGCTCCAATTAGTGCTACAGACGGCCTCAGTTAGTGATACTTTCTACTCCATTTAATGATACAGACTGCTCCAGTTAGTGCTACAGACTGCTCCAGTTAGTGCTACAGACTACTCCAGTAAGTGATACAGACTGCTCCAGTAAGCGATACAGACTGCTCCAGCTAGGAATACATATTTCTAAAGCTAGTGATACAGAGTGCCCCAGTTAGTGATATACACTGCTCCAGTTAGTGATAGAGACTGCTCCAGTTAGTGATACAAACTGTTCCAGATAGTGATAAAGACTGCCCATCTTAGTGATAAAGACTGCTCCAGTTAGTGACACAGTCTGCCCCATCTAAGTGATACAGATTGCTCCAGATAGTGATAAAGAAAGCCCATCTTAGTGCTACAGACAGCTCCAGTTAGTGCTAGTGACTGCTCCGGTAAGCGATACAGACTACTCCATTTAGTGATACAGACTTCTAAAGTTAGTGATACAGACGGCTCCAGTAAGTGATATACACTGCTCCAGTTAGTGATACAGACTGCTCCAGTTATTGATACAGACTGCTCCTGTAAGCGATACAGACTGCTTCAGCTAGTGATAGAGACTTATAAAGATAGTGATACACACTGCTCCAGTTAGTGATCAACACTGCCCTAGTAAGTGACACAGACTATTCCTGTTATTGCTACAGACTGCTCCAGTTAGTGATACAGTCTGCTCCAGTAAGCGATACAGACTGCTCCAGTAAACGCTACAGACTGCTACAGTTAGTGATATAGACTTTTAATGTTAGTGATACAGACTGCTTCAGTTAGTGATATACACTGCTCTAGTTAGTGATACAGAATGCTCCAGTAAGCGATGCAGACGGCTCCAGTAAGCGATACAGACGGCTCCAGTTAGTGATACAGACTTGTAAAGTTAGTGATAGAGACTGCTCCAGTTAGTGATATACACTGCCATAGTTAGTGATATAGAATGATCCAGTTAATGATACAGGTTGCTCCTGTTAGTGATACGGACTGTCCATCTTAATGATACAGACTGCTGCAGTTAGTGATACAGACTGCCCATCTTAGTGATACAGACTGCTCCAGTAACTGATAAACACTGCTCCAGTTAATGATACGGACTGCTCCAGTAAGCGATACGGACTGCTCCAGTGAGTATTACAGACTGCTCCAGCTAGTGATACAGACTGCTCCAGTAAGAGATACAGACTGCTCTAGTTAGTGATACAGACTTCTAAAGTTAGTGATACAGACTGTTCCAGTTAGTGATATACACTGCTCCAGTTAGTGATAAAGACTGCTCCAATTAGTGGTACAGACTGCTCCTGTAAGCGATACAGAATGCTCTAGTTCTGGATAGAGACTTCTAAGGTTAGCGATACAGACTGCTCAAATATGTGATGTACACTGCTCCAGTAAGTGATACAGACTACTCCAGTTAGTGATATACACTGCTCCAGTTAGTGATACAGTCTGCACCAGTAAGCGATACTGACTGCTCCAGTTAGCGATACAGACTGCTCCAGTTAGTGATACAGACTTCTAAAGTTAGTGATACAGACTGCTCAAGTTAGTGATATACACAGCTACAGTTAGTGATACAGACCGCACCAGTAAGCGATACAGACTGCTCCAGTAAGCGATACAGACTGCTCCAGTTAGTGATACAGACTTCTAAAGTTAGTGATATACACTGCTCCAGTTAGTGATACAGACTACTCCAGTTAGTGATATACACTGCTCCAGTTAGTGATAAACACTGCTCTAGTTAGTGATACAGACTACTCCATTTATTGCTACAGACTGCTCAAGTTAGTGATACAGACTGCTCCAGTAAGCGATACAGACTGCTCCAGTAAGCGATACAGACTGATACAGTTAGTGATACAGACTTTTAATGTTAGTGATACAGACTGCTCCAGTAAGTGATATACACTGCTCCAGTTAGTGATACAGATTGCTCCAGTAAGTGATATACACTGCTCCAGTTAGTGATACAGATTGCTCAATTAAGCGATACAGACTGCTCAATTAAGCGATACAAACGGCTCCAGTTAGTGATACAGACTTCTAAAGTCAGTGATACAGACTGCTCCAGTGAGTGATATCCGCTGCCATAGTTAGTGATACTTTCTACTCAAGTTAATGATACAGACTGCTCCAGTTAGTGCTACAGACAGCTCCAATTAGTGCTACTGACGGCTCCAGTTAGTGATACTTCCTACTCCATTTAATGATACAGACTGCTCCAGTTAGTGCTACAGACTGCTCCAGTTAGTGCTACAGACTGCCCCAGTTAGTGATACAGACTACTCCAGTAAGTGATACAGACTGCTCCAGTAAGCGATACAGACTGCTCCAGTTAGGAATACATATTTCTAAAGCTAGTGATACAGACTGCCCCAGTTAGTGATATAAACTGCTCCAGTTAGTAATACTGACTGCTCCAGTTAGTGATACAGACTGCTCCAGTTAGTGATAAAGACTGTCCATATTAGTGATACAGACTGCTCCAGTTAGTGATACAGACTGCCCAATCTTAGTGATACAGACTGCTCCAGTTAGTGATACAGACTGCCTATCTTAGTGCTACAGACTGCTCCAGTTAGTGCTAGTGACTGCTCCGGTAAGCAATACAGACTACTCCATTTCGTGATACAGAATTCTAGAGTTAGTGATGCAGACTGCTCCAGTAAGTGATATACACTGCTCCAGTTAATGATACAGACTGCTCCTGTAAGCGATACAGACTGCTGCAGTTAGTGATAGAGACTTCTAAAGTTAGTGATACACACTGCTCCAGTATGTGATGTACACTGCTCCAGTAAGTGATACAGACTACTCCAGTTTGTGATATACACTGCTCTAGACTGCACCAGTAAGCGATACTGACTGCTCCAGTAAGCGATACAGACTGCTCAAGTTAGTGATACAGACTTCTAAAGTTAGTGATACAGACTGCTAAAATTACTGATATACACAGCTACAGTTAGTGATACAGACTGCACCAGTAAGCAATACAGACTGCTCCAGTCAACGATACAGGCTGCTCCAGTTAGTGATACAGACTTCTAAAGTTAGTTCTACAGACTACTCCAGTTAGGGATACAGACTGCTCCAGTAAGAGATTTAGACTGCTCCAATGAACGATACAGACTGCTCCAGTATGTGATACAGACTGCTCCTGTAAGCGATACAGACTGCTGCAGTTAGTGATAGAGACTTCTAAAGTTAGTGATACACACCGCTCCAGTTAGTGATATACACTGCCCTAGTAAGTGATAAGACTACTCCAGTTATTGCTACAGACTGCTCCAGTTAGTGATACAGACTGCTCCAGTTAGTGATAAAGACTGTCCATATTAGTGATACAGACTGCTCCAGTTAGTGATACAGACTGCCCAATCTTAGTGATACAGACTGCTCCAGTTAGTGATACAGACTGCCCATCTTAGTGCTACAGACTGCTCCAGTTAGTGCTAGTGACTGCTCCGGTAAGCAATACAGACTACTCCATTTCGTGATACAGAATTCTAGAGTTAGTGATACAGACTGCTCCAGTAAGTGATATACACTGCTCCAGTTAATGATACAGACTGCTCCTGTAAGCGATACAGACTGCTGCAGTTAGTGATAGAGACTTCTAAAGTTAGTGATACACACTGCTCCAGTATGTGATGTACACTGCTCCAGTAAGCGATACAGACTGCTCAAGTTAGTGATACAGACTTCTAAAGTTAGTGATACAGACTGCTAAAGTTACTGATATACACAGCTACAGTTAGTGATACAGAATGCACCAGTAAGCAATACAGACTGCTCCAGTCAACGATACAGGCTGCTCCAGTTAGTGATACAGACTTCTAAAGTTAGTTCTACAGACTGCTCCAGTTAGGGATACAGACTGCTCCAGTAAGAGATTTAGACTGCTCCAATAAACGATACAGACTGCTCCAGTATGTGATACAGACTGCTCCTGTAAGCGATACAGACTGCTGCAGTTAGTGATAGAGACTTCTAAAGTTAATGATACACACCGCTCCAGTTAGTGATATACACTGCCCTAGTAAGTGATAAGACTACTCCAGTTATTGCTACAGACTGCTCCAGTTAGTGATACAGACTGCTCCAGTAAGTGATACAGATTGCTCTAGTAAGCGATACAGACTGCTACAGTAAGTTATACAGACTTTTAATGTTAGTGATACAGACTGATCTAGTAAATGATATACACTGCTCCAGTTAGTGATACAGATTGCTCCAGTAAGCGATACAGACTGCTCCAGTGAGCGATACAGACGGCTCCAGTTAGTGATACAGACTTCTAAAGTTAGTGATACAGACTGCTCCAGTTATTGATATACACTGCCAAAGTTAGTGATACAGAATGCTCCAGTTATTGATACACACTGCTCCTGTTAGTGATACAGACTTCCCATCTTAGTGATACAGACTGCTGCAGTTAGTGATACAGACTGCCCATCTTAGTGATACAGACTGCTCCAGTAACTGATATACACTGCTCCAGTTAATGATACGGACTGCTCCAGTAAACGATACAGACTGCTCCATTAAGTATTACAGACTGCTCGAACCAGTGATACAGACTGCTCCAGTAAGCGATACAGATTGCTCCAGTTAGTGATACAGACTTCTAAAGTCAGTGATACAGACTTCTAAAGTTAGTGATACAGACTGCTCCAATTAGTGATATACACTGCTCCAGTTAGTGAAACAGACGGCTCCAGTTAGTGATACAGACTTCTCCAGTAAGCGATACAGACTGCTCCAGTTAGTGATAGAGACTTCTAAAGTTAGCGATACAGACTGCTCCAGTATGTGATGTACACTGCTCCAGTAAGTGATACAGACTACTCCAGTTTGTGATATACACTGCTCCAGACTGCACCAGTAAGCGATACTGACTGCTCCAGTAAACGATACAGACTGCTCAAGTTAGTGATACAGACTTCTAAAGTTAGTGATATAGACTGCTCAAGTTAGTGATATACACAGCTACAGTTAGTGATACAGACTGCACCAGTAAGCAATACAGACTGCTCAAGTCAGCGATACAGGCTGCTCCAGTTAGTGATACAGGCTTCTAAAATTAGTGATACTGACTGCTCCAGTTAGGGATACAGACTGCTCCAGTAAGAGATATAGACTGCTCCAATAAACGATACAGACTGCTCCAGTATGTGATACAGACTGCTCCAGTTAGTGATACTGACTTCTAAAGTTAGTGATACAGACTGTTCAAGTCAGTGATATACACTGCCCCAGTTAGTGATACAGACTGCTCCAGTAAGAGATATAGACTGCTCCAGTAAGCGAAACAGACTGCTCCAGTATGTGATACAGACTGCTCCAGTTAGTGATACGGACTTCTAAAGTAAGTGATACAGACTGCTCCAGTAAACGATACAGACTGCTCCAGTAAGCGATACAGACCGCTCCAGTTAGTGATACAGACTTCTAAAGTTAGTGATATAGACTGTTCCAGTTAGTGATATACAATGCTCCAGTTAGTGATACAGACTTTTCCAGTTAGTGATATACACTGCTCCAGTTAGTGATACAGACTACTCCAGTAAGAGATATAGACTGCTCCAGTAAGCAATACAGATTGCTCCAGTTAGGGATACAGATTTCTAAAGCTAGT
Source organism: Panopea generosa (assembly GCA_029582155.1). Lineage (NCBI taxonomy): Eukaryota > Metazoa > Mollusca > Bivalvia > Adapedonta > Hiatellidae > Panopea > Panopea generosa. The sequence continues at coordinate 975,321 of CM055904.1, read as the reverse complement.
GATACAGACTGCTCCAGTTAGTGATATACATTTCTCCAGTTAGTGATACAGACTACTCCAGTAAGAGATATAGACTGCTCCAGTAAGCAATACAGATTGCTCCAGTTAGGGATACAGATTTCTAAAGCTAACGATACAGGCTGCTCCAGTTAGTGATACAGACTTCTAAAATTAGTGATACAGACTGCTCCAGTAAGTGATATACACTGCTCCAATTAGTGATACAGAATGCTCCAGTTAGTGATACAGACTGCTGCAGTTAGGGATACAGACTGCCCATCTTAGTGATACAGACTGCTCCAGTTAGTCATACAGATTGCTCTAGTGAGCGATACAGGCTGCTCCAGTTAGTGTTACAGACTTCTAAAGTTAGTGATACAAACTGCTGTTGTTAGTGATATACACTGTTCCAGTAAGTGATATACACTGCCCCAGTTAGTGATATAAACTGCTCCAGTTAATGATACAGACTGCTCCAGTTAGTGATAAGACTGCTCCAGTTAGTGGTACATATTGCTCCAGTTAGTGATAGAAACTACTCCAGTAAGTGATACAGATTAATCCAGAAATTGATACAGACTGCTCCATTCAGTGCTACAGACTACTCCAGTCAGTGCTACAGACTACACCAGTCAGTGATACAGACTACTTCAGTCAGTGATACAGACTACTCCAGTCAGGGCTACAGACAAACGTGTCGGTAAACAAATAATTGAAGAAAATAAAAAAATATACCAAACATTTTAAACTTTAGATTTGTAAAAGTAACACAATTTTTCTGAATGTTTTGAAACATAATTAATGTGGATATACCAAACATTTTAAACTTTAGATTTGTAAAAGTAACAATATTTTTCTGAATGTTTTGAAACATAATTAATGTGGATATTGGGTAGTCAATGTGTTAATATGCATGTAGCTCTATATATTTAGATATTACTCACTACACCGTCAAACCTGTCTATGAACATGTTTGTGCATAGTTGTGTTCATTTCTCATTAAATTTATTATTTTACGAAGGATAAAAAGCGCTGACAGAAATTTCCTAAAACTTGAACAAGCATTTGTGCGAACATGGCAAATGGAACATCATAATCTTGCGTTTGTGAGAAAGCCTTGAAAAACAGCACAGACAAAGATGTAAAGAACGCAACCGCTCTCTGCTCACCGTCATTGTTTCTGAACTGTTCAAAGGGTGAAGAGTCTGTAACGGCGAAACATTGTGATAGGAGAAATAGAATAAAACGGAGTTCATCTAACTTAAAGTCATTACAAGAGTTAAAACGACGTTCTCTTCTTGCAGATCAACAAAATGTAGATCAACGACAAAAGGTACATATAACGTTTTAATCCTTAAAGAGAGTATATTAGAAAAAAAACCTATAAATGTCTATACAATAATTATTGAAGTGGATATGAAGCATGTCAATATCGTTAACAAATATAATCCAAATGGTTTCGTAAGTAAAATCCACCAAAACGTGACAAAAACGATTTTTGAATTGGAATGATAATCTTGAAACGAAATCCCCATTCTAAAATTAGACAGCACTTAAATACTGTTTGACGACCTCTACATCGCAATACGGACTCTTTCTTAGATAAAACAATTTTTACCATGTGCACACCTGTACATAGACCAATTGGATTCATTTAATTCATCTCAAAAATATGATGCAATTTTAAGCGGGAAATCTATTTTGGTCTAGCTAAGCCGCGTAGCCCAATATATTAGTTTGACATGTTTAAATAGATATCTATTTGGCAATACAGGATCCGTGTGTATATATAGGTATGATATAAAGGAAAAAATATTTTAAAGTTCGACAAATCGTGATAAATTCCATTTAAAGAATATTGGATTCTTTCTTCAATATATGTCAGACAACCGTATACGTTTGTATATTTTGCTAACACTTGTTCAGTTAATAGAATTCATTGGCTTGCATTTGCTAATTATACGTTTATTTTAAAGTATATCACAATACCGTTTTTATCATATTTTTACGTTTGAAATAAACAGTTATATATAATTTTGTTGGAAAATGCAAATGGCATTTAGTAGTTCCGACCATTTAAACCATGATAATATTCTATCAGATGTCTAGTATGGAATATATTGTAATTACATGCTACTATCAGATGTCTAGTATGAAATATATTGTAATTACATGATACTATCAGATGTCTAGTATAAAATGTATTGTATTTATACATGCTACTAGTATACTCCTCCCTAACTTGAATATTGTTTATATTTTAGTTTCATGATTTGAATGAAACTTAAACTATCTTGTATTTTATCTTGTTTAGTTATTGCAGTGTTCATAAGCTTAATGATAGTATCTTTCCTTTCTTAACTTAAAGAGAAATACAGACGAGTCCCAAATAACGGAGGAAGACGCTACCAAACACTGTACTTCTATAATAAATGAACACGCCACAGTTAAAGAGTTCAAAGACCGATTAATGGGACCCGATCCTGTAAATGAATGTGCTTTTGATGTATCAGTAAGTACGAAACAGTAGTTAACTTATTCATCACGTTATGAAATACACATTAAAACTGTATATGACATATAACACTGTGTGCCTGGGTGTTTTTGTTTGGTTAGTCGTTTTATAATAATATAATTATAATATAATGATATGATTATAAAATTTGTCAACTGCTTTTTATAGATTTCTAAATCACATCATGATTTCATTATTTTCTCCTTCTCTGTTTACAGTATTTGATATGAAAATTTCAGAAACCATACTTTAACAAAGAGCACATTTCGTAATAAGGCGTCAAGTGGTGTAAAATAAAGACGGAAGAAAGTGTCCACAGTTTGTTTTATGCTTTTATCTGATATCTTTCAGTCACCACTTTCCCAAAGTATTTCCTGTTGTTTTTTATATCATATCATATAGTTTATATCGCATAGCATACTTTACATGCTTATGGCAGTTGCTGGTTAAATGAACTATTAATTTGAACTAATTTAGGAGAGAAACGACTGAAGCTGGGCCAACATTTATCCAGACATATTGAACCACGTGGTAGAATCATATAATAAACGCGACCCCGTTTATGTCGAATCCCATAAAGAGGAGGTTGCTAGATTCAAGCTTCAGTTATGTCCTCTGAACTGCAACAACAATGGCAACTGATCTGTTGAAGGTAGGTTTTGTAAAATAACTTTTTGTAAATTTAGATAAAGTTCTTTTTTAAATGTCACTAAATATACGTGAGTGGAAGTTTTGCAAGTCAATACATAACGCTTTTATGTTGATATATGTTTAATCTTAATTGAGAATATATGATTGACAATCAGATTTATATTTTTTTATCTTAATCATCTTGCCGATTTCCACGAGAACGTTTATTACAAATACAACTCAAGTGTAGTTCATCAAGTTGAAAATATTTATGATGTAACACTTTGCTTATTAAAGCACATCCAATAATGTTGATACATTTACGTTTTACAATTATATACCTACACCATGCACGCATGCAATTAAATTACAGCCGTGAAGAAATAATAAAATGGCACAATTCCGGGCATAAATGACAAAAGTGATATGCAAATGAAGTTATTATCAATATTCTACAAAACAATTACAAGGAAAAAACATGTTGCCTTGCAAAGTCTTGTAATCATACTTTCAAAACTAGCTAGATTTATTATTTCATGAATTCATATATTTATACATACATACTGTGTTCTCCACATATATGTATGGTCATAAGTACACTGATGTCGATTAAACAATGATGTGTAAAGCCTTAAGACTTTTAAGTTAGAAAAAAGAATACTGTAAATATTTAGTCGGATACATACATTACATTGATAGGAACATGCGTTTGTAACAATAGCTTTCACGGAGCGGATTGCAGCATCGATGAAGCTGGGGAACTTACAATAGATGATATAGAAGGTGGTGGATTATGCGATACTAGAGATGGAAGCACATGTCATTGTTTTAATTTCCAAACCTCAAATATCCTTGATCAATTCTCTTGCAAAATCACCGAAAGAAAGGTAACTCGTATTCATATACTTATACATCTGTTCAGTATATATTAATAACAATAGGATGCTACTTGCATTATCATTATAATTAAACGAACAAATTTTAACTAAATAATTGAACAAATGATAAGACATTATTTTTTCAGAACCTAAATGGAGGAGGCGAAGACGTGTTTGAACCACTGAGGGTAAGTGGCAGCTATGAGAATATCTTCAGTTGAGAGTGCTGTGTACCTTCAACACGTAACAAAAGATCAGCTTCTGAAAAATCGGTGTTTATAACACAATATGATATTGCTATTAGTAATGACGGGTTACATTTTGGAAAGGCTCAATCTGTATACAAATTCGACTCCACGAGCCAACAACTCGTCCAATATGAAAATGGAAGTTACGCTTTCAATTTGAAGGTATGAGAAGTCTACAATAATAATCATCTTATTGAAAAAAAACATTTAATACGTTCATTCCTAAATTTCGATATCAAAAGGCAATACGAAATAGATAGATAATGTAAATACAAGGAAACTACCACCATAGCATCACAAGCACAAGCCGTGCATTTAATGGGGAATTAAATAGAAATAGACAAATTGCACTGTTTACCTGTATAGTTTGCAAATTGACGGAAAAGCGCTAAACATGGTCTTATAATACCCTTTAAGTTATTGACAATGTACAGACATACTTATAAGTATATTCTATTCAATAAATGTCAGCATTTGTCATTATCGCTACAGACTTTATGTATTGTCTTGTTATTTTAAATGAAATTTGTAGTGTTAGTAACTAATAGCATGTTCGCCTAATGAATGGCACAATATCGTCTCAGTAGTACCGTTTGTATATAGCATGATCAGCAACAGATTTATTGCAGTTTAATTAGATTCCTTATATCTCACATTGCAGATTTTACATCATGCATAATGTTGTTTTAGGAACATTCGTGTTTTATAAACAATCGATGCATTGGAGGAAACAAAACTCAGCATACAGCTATTTGCCATACCTGTCTTCCTGCAGTTAATGCGTACAACTGGACAAATAGTAGGTGTTATTGTTAATCGCATTCAATATAACAGTAAGCAATAGTATGTTTACTACTACAACGATATAGTTTACTACAGTAACTTCAACATAACACGTCAATGACAGCTGACTCAGGACTGGGTTGGAAAGTGTTAAATGAATTGAAACGAAACCTATTCTGTTACTCATGACAATTATTCAGGTTGACAATTTTTTACGTTATAAGTATATTTCTTTTCAATAAACATCATATTTATGAAAAGCATTAATAATACATAAATACTCGTACGTGGAATATTTGTTTAACTTGACTTTCACTAATTTACGTTTTCTAATGGAATTGATAGCATGCCCCTGTGTCGACTATTGATATAAACTAAAAACATTGTTACGTATCAAAATAAAACTAATTAGTATCAAAAGCATGTTGAATAACCTAGTAAATAGTTTTTAATATACCGATACTGGCAAAAATACAATGGTAACTTTTGTCCTAACGGAATTATCTATTTGGAAAGCGCAAAACTGAAAATGATTAAACATTACATAGACTAATTACAAATATTTTAAGCAATATATAACAGATACATGGTAAGTAACTAAGGAGATCAGTTGTAATTCGGCGAGGGTAAGAAAAGTATCAATTCGAGTCTTTGTCATCGTTCTTCCCTATTTATAAAAAAACGGCAGTAGACGTATGAATTTTTAATACGGCATCGCATTCTGACGTAGTACCTAGAGCAAAGAAAAAGTTCGAAAGTCGAACCAAATATTACAGCGGTGTGAATTTGCTATATGTATTTAATGTTCCAACCTAATCTTTAGATTTTCAATCACAAAGTATCCTTGCAAACACTGCATTAACTACAAAACTAAACTAAAAAATGATAAGGGGAAAAATAGTTGCAGTAACTAGCCAAAAATAACTTAGGAATCATTATGTTCTAGCGATCATCTGTATTATATAAGTAAATTTAAAGGTTACAGAATGAAACTTAATATCATCATTATCTGAATAAAATGCTTCTTCTATTTTCAATTTTCCATAAAGGTTGTGTTCAAGATCAAATTGAAAACTCCTACGCATTAAATAATATAGTATACGGTATATGTGGAGCCATTGTAGCTTGCATCATTGTGATTGGCGTGACCTATTGGATTCACAAGACATTTATTAAGCCAAACAAGTATGTTTTATTATATAACTTTTCCATTAATCCATTACATTTTGGAAATTCGTCATTTATATTAAGTGATAGTATTTCAAAGGTTTAACTAACATTTGTGATCATAATTTCATGTTTTGTTTTTTTTTATTATGCAAGTTATTGCAACAAGTCTTCCTGGGAAGAATCACTATTAATCATATGCGAAAAAAATGTATTGCTCAATGACACAACACATAGCCGTACGGGCGATTCGAACCCAGGCACCTCCGATCATGAGTTATATGCTCTACCACTGGACCACGCTCTCCACTTATTATGAAAAAGTTATATCCGTTTGCAAAAACTACTCATTTAAATATTATATCAAACTATTGGTTAATGACACTTAACATTATTTTTGTATTTTTGTAAATTGCAGGTCTGTGGCGGATTTAGCTATATTCAGTAATGTCATTCGTACAGACAGCGTGTACAAGTATCCGCCGCCTAAGTGCCAGGCATTTTGGAGTAAATAAATCCAAGACTGATGCCACCCTGTCACAACCTGCTTAAATAGAGCTAACTTTGTGTTCCAATAGCAGCACAAAATTAACTCAGAAAGCGCAGTGTTTTTTTTTTACATATTTAGTTCTACATTATTACCGCATCTTTCGTTTAAAATTGAATGATCACTATTTACCGCTTCAAAATAAAGTACAGACGAAACTCATCCACCTGACAGCCTAACCACCACCCCACCCCTCTTCCCCCAAATATCCTCATATCGACTCTTAGCCTCGACTCCGTTCCTAACGGCCTCTTAAATCCATCTGCAACTAAGACCATACTATCCACTTTTATTCCAGTCCCTTTACAATGTAGGTAAAATAATAAACGAAGTTCACATTTCTATTTTAGGCCTGGTTACCGCTATATCCTTGACAGACCATCACTCATCGTATGTATGACCCATTGCCTTTCAAAATATGTTTAATTTAGCAAGTTACACCTATTGCTATACTATTTTGACTATTTGTTGTTCTGTCTTCCGACTATGAAATATCCCACATAAGTATTATATCATGGTATAAGATATTATATTTATTAAACTAATACAATGAATTCATGAGTGACTCTAAAACATTTGACACACACAGAATACGTTGTCACAGGGAAATGTTTAAAAGTTTTATCTACAATTGGCACAAACGTTTTTCGACCGGGTGGTTAGCAGTAAGTTGCAGCACTAAAGGAAGACCAGCGAATATCGACGACGCGATTATCCATTAATCAAGGCAAACCGTCGTCAAACTGCTCGATAAAATTGCAAACATTTTTGAAATCACCCATCAAAGAATTGAATCTGATAATTAGCAATGTCTCTGTATGTGCGCGTTGCGTATCTCGAATGGTCACGGTGGATAGGCAGATGAAGCGAGCGAACACATTTTGAAGAACTAATGAGCGACATTCTGATAGTGTATATAACGTTACAAGACCTGGGCGGTAACGCGGTACCTCATATTGTGTTTTTTTGTGTGTAAAATGTACAGTTTTATGTACACATTATCGACAAATGAATATACTATCGAAATATTTTTTTTTTACATCAGTGTCGTTAAATTCGCTCATCTTATTTGTTTGGTACCTGAATAGAAAGCATATATATATTTAAACATATTATTAATAACGTTTTCGAATTCATCCTTTTTATGCTATTTGTGAGAATGGTTTGAACATATTATATTTGAAATAGTTAACAGTATTACATATATACCAATAATTTAGTCAAAAGGATTGGAATGAGCTACAAGCTTATTCCTATCATTGAAGCGATTGATCACTCTACTTTGTCTCACTACACAGTAGCTCCCCTTTACTGCCACGGTAACATGCTTAAAACATGTCCTATGTAATTTTGGTTTGAAATATTTTCAAAATGGTTCATAACGGTGTGATGTCATGCTGCTGATGAGTAGAGCAAAGGCTGATATATCATTTATTGTAAAAAAAAACATCACTCATGTTAAAAAATGACTTTTATCGGATTTAATAAATTGATGTATTTATGAGCAAATGATGGGCCATTGCATTGTCTATAAAAATCCAAACTGGTAAGCCTACCATTTTTGAGCATTTTTATGTGCGAATACAATTCTGCTTTGGACAAAACTCTTTAAGGAACAATTTATGTGGAATTTCTTTTTACAGTGGAAATCCTAGACTTTATTTTATATACAACAAAGAACACAATTCAACTATGTAGTGAGACCTATATCGTAGAGCAAGTTTGAGTATGATAATTAGATGATGTATCCTTAGTTAAATCTATTTTCATAGTATCAACCTAGTGTATTGTGAAATATATATTTATATGTGTTTTCTTATTATTTCTGTTTATCATACAGTATTGCAAGTTCTATCTACATATGACTGTGTAGTTGTAATTTTAAATAAAAAACGTGTTTTCATAACATTAGAGGGTGTCATTTTTAGCACTACTGATCATAGGGCTTACGCGATGACGCGTTGTTCCTCGTCTGTCGTCCTTTCGCAGCACATCCTCTGAAACCACTAGGCCAATTTAAATTGGAACTTCACATGGTTGTTTCTATTGCATAGGAGATTTTTATTTCTCAATCTAAAACTCAAAATGACCACCATGACTAAAAGTTGTCAAAAACTTAAAAAAATCTTCTGATGAATTGCTCAACAGATTTTGGAAGTATATAGGTAGACTAGCAATGATACTCAACTGTAGTTAGAATAAACATCAATACTTGTTTTTAATGGAACTGCGTTTGCCTATCCATATATGTATTTCCATAAGTTGGGGTTTCATGTTTGTACAAAAAAAAAGAGAGTTAAAATAAACAATTTCCTAAAGTTTTCTTCTAAACAACAGGTCAGCCAAATTTGTTCATATTTTATTTAGTTGTCTCTATGAGTAGGGGTTTAAAGTTTGTACAAATCAAGGGGTTTGTGTGTATAGAGGTCCTGTAAGCGGGCTTTGAGTTTTACATACTTTGCATTATATTCAAAGAAGAATTATCTAAATTAGTTATTGTAGCAGGTTTGATGACTGAGAAGTATTGTGTAAAGTTTTAAGTCAATACATTCAATGGTTACTGAATTATGGACTTACACGCAAAACTTTAACCAGATTTTCTTAGTCAAACAAGTGCAATAATATGCATTATATTCATGCAAAAAATATTTAACTTAGTTATTTTAATAGAGTTGATGGCTGGGAATGCTTGTGTACAGTTTAAAGTCATGCAATAGTTACTTAGATAGGGACTTGCATGCAAAACTTTAACCAAGATGTGACGCCGATGCCGACGCCCGAGTGAGTAGTGTAGCTCTCTATATTCTCCGAATAGTCGAGCTTAAATTTGGTTCAATGTAAAGTATGGCTTAAGGCAAGGCAAGTCTTTGCAACCATTATTATTCAATTTGTATATAAATGATTTAGCTTTACGCATTTAATCACTCGGGGAAGGCATAAGGGCGGATAATGAATTTATAGGTATAACACTGTATGCAGATATTGTTTTAATTGCTGAACGTGAAGAAAAACTACAACATTTGCTTAATGAATTGAACGATTGGTGTAATATAAACGGAATGTCAATTAATGTTGATAAAAGTAATATTAATCATTTTCGACCAATGTCCGTGAAAAAAATCAGAGTATTTATTTACATGTGGTACAAATCATATAAACATTTTGACTGATAAATACCTTTATTTTCATTTAACTCGGACGTAACGTCTCGATTTTGATGCAACAGCTTCCCGAAGTGCTGGGCGTGCTTTAGGTATATTAATTGCCAAAAAATGTTCATGTGGCATACACATTAATGATGTATCTACGAAATTGTTCAATTCGTTGTTTCGGTCAATTATATCGTATGGAGCTGCGATCTAGGCATTAAATCCTATTCGTGTATTTATGCAATACGAAATGGGACATTGCGAGTTTATCTTTGAATCGGGAAGTATATTCCAAATGAAGCTATATCGGGCGAAACTAGTTGGATTCCTCAAATAATTAAGCAATCAAAGTGTATATGCAGCCTTTGTAGTCACAATGTCCGTTCGAATGAAATGAGACTAAATAAGCGAATATTAGCATGGACTCTAAATAAAGCAAGCACAGGGCATAAAAGCTGATTTGTTGCTAAAAACTAAATTAGACTGTGTAGAATTACACGTATATTTCCATATTTACAAAAATACAAATATAACTAAGTCTGACGAGACTGTTTTTGAAAAAAATGATGAGTATAAATAACACTGAATTGAAAGTTATGTAAACATAACTACTAATAAAACAGGTACCGGACGTAATAGATTAAGAACTTACATAATTTTTAGATTATGTATTAGTTTATTCTACCAATTAAACATAGATCAGCATTTTCAAAATTTAAATTTGGATTTCCTCCACTTAGATTCTATACTGGTCGGTATGAAACTATTACGGATAGTAATCGTTAATACTCTTTTAGTAAAACAGTTGTTGAAGATTTCATGTTATATTTAAATGTATTTTGTATAATAATATCAGACAATGGTCAATGCTAAAAGTAATTCTGGTACCATAAATGCGGATTTCGATAATTTAAATGACCATGAAAATAAAAAATGAAATTATGAAACATTATGCGCCAAAACATGTTTTAAAATTCTACAATACAAATAATGTCAAATTAATGTCTTAGCAGTTCACCTTTCATATTTTATCGTTGTTTTAAAATTTACTGCTTATTTATTTATTTCGAAACTGATTCGTGAAGCAATATAAATAACAAAATAATTATCTAAGACATTTATGCATGTAATATCAGATTTTATGCATAATATTTTCATATCTGGTGTAACATTGTAAAATGATTTATTTTGTTCTTATAAGATATTCGAAGACGTGTGCCATATTCTCATGCTAGTGAAACATTTTTCTATCCCCTTGTTCTTTTACTCAGTAAACAATGCAGTAAAATATATATATTATACGGAAAGATATATAAAATATTCTTTGTCAAGTAAGTTGCCTTCCTTCTGTCAGTTATGTTAATGCGTGGTAAAGTTATCTATTTCTGAAATACAAAATAAAAATACATTTATTGGTTTTACAGGACCTTCTATACACAACTGCTAGATAAAATAACATAAAAAAGATACAAGAAATCCAGTGTTACAATATATACGTTTCTAAGTATTAAAAAAAGGGGACGATAACGGATTGGATATAGTGCTGACTGCCCACATCAAAGATCACGGATTCGATCCGCTGACCTCTAACAACTCAGTACCTGTTCTATCCAGGCGGACTTGAGTGCTACTCTTTTGATCTCTGTGCCTACTTCGGAATTGAGTAAATTTATCTTTAATATAAATTATTATATCTAATTCGTATTCGTGTTTTAGTATTCAACTTGAATTTGACCTTAACCATATCCAGTTGCTTCTGGGAAACGACGATATCTTCAACCAGTTGAAACGTGTTGAAAACTAAGTTAAAACCATTTAAAAAATAGTTACACTTAATTGGAATCATATAACAGGCAGTCAGCATTTCAAAAGCTTTTTAAAACTTACTCTAAGAGCAGCTTTCAATTGTCTGACAAGGTTAAGAAGAATTTCACTTTTTTTGTTGGTTGTGGTATCATCACCGCTTCCAGACCCGGAACCAGCATTATCAAAACCATCGTTAACTTTTTTCACTTCAGCTTCTTCATCACTATACATATCACGGCAGTACATAAACAGAGGTTCTCCATGAAACAAGAGTTGGGAGGTCATTTCTGTTAAAAAGCATCCATAGTATCATGATTAATGTTAAACAGACTACCACAAGCGTGTCAAGACGGTTATCGTTTAGTAATGCAAGCGTTGCAGATTATCAATACTACAACTCATAAACGGGTCGGGGTACCAGTCTATTTCAGAACAGACAGAGGTGACCGGTACTGCAACTCATTTACGGGTCGGGGTTCCAGTCTATTTTAGAACAGACAGAGATGGTCAATACTACAACTCATTAACAAGTCGGGGTACCAGTCTATTTTAAAACGATATGCTGCAGTCAACGAGGTTACTTTTGGAATTGAAAAACGAAAGATTATATTAATATTTCTTAAATTTTTTTCAGGTGATTGGTTTAAAACACGATTGTTCCTATTTTCAAAACAACCATGAAACCGGAACTTTCGGAACCAAGGTTTTTGATACATATGATCTCGGGCATCCGGCACTCTTGTTTAAAGTACTGTGGTTTTGAGCGTATATTTCAGTCAATAATTGTTGCTTTTTCAATTTCAGTGGATTTTTGATATATGTGATATTAACAGACATATATTTTGAGTGATATATAAAATGTTGTAGTCTTTTTTTAAAATCTGTTAAGTAAATGCAATTTAACAGCACAAATGTTTTTACATGGGAAAACATCAATGTAAATTTAGTATTGCTAAAGTTTTTAGAAACATTCAGATAGATTGTTATGACTTCTTCTGCTAAATGTTACATATTCCAATTACGATGTAAAGTTCAACAGTTCTAAATAATGGCATATTAAATCAAAATAAAATCTGACCCCTCCACCCCTCTACGTGCAAAGATTAGACTAAAATGCCTAATAACCTATTTTGTGACGTATGGAATAACGTGATTTCATTTTGATTTTAATTTGAACCGTTATTAAGGCTTGCACATATAGTAGTAAAAATTGATTCATCTTAGAATGAGACAAAATGACGATGCAAATGTCGTCAATCTATTGAAATATGTCTATTTTAGAAATGGGTTTTCGATTCAAGATTACCGCTCAGATTTAAATATCGATTTTGTCACATTTTGGTGGATTTAACATGCAAAACTGTTCCGATTTTTTATTAATGAGAATGAGATGGTTTTTTTATCCATTTCAAATTATTTTCTTAAAGACAGTTATAGCGTTTCTGTCATGAATATACTCCCTTTAAAGATGTGTTTCCAACTCAAACGTTGCAGAGTTTGAGTTGGGATACATGGACCAGCAGCATCATTTTGTTATGTTGAAATAAATTAAATCTTTGAAAACACCAACAGTGTATATGTAACAGTTCTCACATTACGTTCAATTATCTGTAACATTAGCAACATGATATACGTTATTGTAACATGTCAAAATGACCTATTTATGTGTCGACGTGCCGTGAAACACAGTTCATTCATTACAACATGTACGTTGTTTACTTTTCCGATTGTATTTTAATCTGTTTACCATGTCTTTTATGTTTGTATTATTTAAATTTTGATTAGAAGGTCATATGTAGACAATTTTTATACTGATTTATGTTCTTAATATGTTATTTTCTTCAAATAAAGCTTCTTATACCATTTTTCAAGTCTTTGGTATGGCTAGGTTGGGAATCGAACCAACAATCACCCGCATTCGAGTCGGAAGCTCTGCCAATAGACCACCGCTGCGTTTTTGTATCTTTATATTACTGTGTTACTGCGAAAATTGGATGCGGGAATATCATGCCGAATAGCATTGTCCAATCAGCTCAGTCATCATAGCTATGATACATACAAAACAACGTACCGCCATCTGTATTTGCATCAGCAACACCAGTGAAGCCCAAGAATTGCAGCATATGCGCCTCAGATATAAGACCGATACCTGAAGAGTACAATGTACGCATTTATGTATACGTGCATGTAAGCAAAACTAATCAATTTTCATAAAACATGTTCATTCGTAAAACGATCGGAGAGTCAAGTCATTATCAACATTCACCGTCCGTCCGCCCGACCGTCCGTGTACAAGAATGGGTAGTTAAGTGTCTAGGGTTTAGGGTTTATAGTTTTTATGGACGGTTGAAAGGCAGTTGAAAAGTAATTATGTGGCTGTTTCTAGACTCTTAAAACAGCTTTTATGTGGCTTTTTTTCTTTTGTGTGGCTGAAATTCTAGCCACACAAGTAATTAGCTTGGCGCAAAGAAACCACTTTAATACCTATCGTAGGAACATCCGTCCGTCCGTCCGTCTCTGTCTCTGTCTCTGTCTCTGTCTCTCTGTGTCTCTCTCTGTCTCTCTGTCTTTCTCTCTATCTCTCTCTCTCTCTCTCTCTTTAACTTACATTGCATCATCGGGAAATAACCGGCCAATTCTGACAGTAATATAGGCTGCTCTTCATCTTTTGCTTCCTAGAAATACGAATGAGAAAGGTACAACTGCCATATTTGTTATGTATTATACAACAAAAATAAAATAAAACATGGCATACTCACGTGTGACATGGTATACACGCATCGCATTTGACATTCAGTTCAAACACATTGCAAAATACATTCTGTTCAGTTCAGTTCATACACATTTTAGATAACATACAGTATACACACATTACACATTACATTGATTTCGTACACATTACACATTACATTTAGTTCATATCAATTACATATAACATTTAGTTCATACACATTGCACATGACATTCAGTTCATACACATTGCACATAGCATTCAGTTCATATACATTGTACACAACATTCAGTTCATATACATTACACATAACAATCAGTTCATACACATTGCACATAACATTCAGTTCATACATATTGCACATAACTTACAGTTCATACACATTGAACATAATATTCAGCGCATTCATATTACACATAACATACAATTCATAGAAAATATATATGAAATTCAGTTTATACACATGTCACATATCATTCAGCTCATAAACATTGTACACTACATTCAGTAAATACACATTGTACATAACATTCAGTTTGTAAACACTTTACATAACATTTAGTAAATACACATAACACATTACATTCAGTTTATGCAAATTCCACATAACATTTAGTTCATACACATTACACATAACATTCAGCTCATACACATTGCACATAACATTCAGCTCATACACATTGCACATAACATTCAGTTCATATCCATTATACATAACATTCAGTTCAAACATATTGCACATAAAATAGAGTATATAAACATTGCACATAAAATTCAGTTCAAACATATTACACATAACATACAGTATGTACACATTACAAATTACATTCCGTTCATACACATTACACATAACTTGCAATATGTACACATTACATACATGTGTAACATTCAGTTCATTCACATTGCATATAGCATTCGGATCATACACATTACACGATACATTCAGTTTATTCATATTGCACATAACATTCAGCTCATACATATTGCACATAACATTCAGTTCACACACATTGTCCATAACATTCAGTTCATACACATTGCACATAACATGCAGTTCATACACATTGCACGTAACATTCACTTCATATACATTGTACATTACATTCAGTTCATACACATTGCACATTACATTTAGTTCATACACACTGCACATAACAGTTAGTTCATTCACATTGCACATAGCATTCAGTTCATACACATTGTACATAACATTCAGTTCATACACATTGTACATTACATTCAGTTCATACACATTGTACATTACATTCAGTAAATACATATATTACACATAACATTCAGTTAAAACAAATTACACATAACATTCAGTTCATACACATCACACATAACATTCAGTTCACACAAATAACACATAACATTCAGTTCATGTTCATTACACATAACATTCAATTTATACACATTGTACATAACATTCAGTTCATACACATTACACTTAATATACAGTATATACACAGTTCACATAACATTCAGTTCATACAGAATTCACATAAAATACATTATACACATATTACACATAACTTTAGGTATATACTCATTACGCATACCATTCAGTAAATACACATTACACATTAGATTCAGTTCATACACATAGCACATAACACACAGTATACACACATTACACAAAACATTCAGTAAATACACATTTCACATTACATTTACCAAATACACATTGCACATTACATTCAGTAAATACACATTATCCATTCATTCAATTCATACACATTGCACATTACATTCAGTAAATACACATCATCCATTCATTCAACTTATACACACTCCACATAACATTCAGTTCATACACATTACACATATCATTCAGTTCATACACATTACACATATCATTCAGTTCATACACATTGCACATTACATTCAGTAAATACACATTATTTTTGCATTTAGTTCATACAAATTACACATTACATTCAGTTCATACACATTACACATAATATTCAGTTCATACACATTGCACATTACATTCCGTGAAAATACATTACCCTTTGCATTCAGTTCATACAAATTACACATAGTTTTCAGTAAATACACACTGCAAAGAACATTCAGTTCATAGACATTGCACGTTACATTTTATTCATACACATGACATATACCATTCAATTCATACACATTACACATTAGATTCAGTTCATACACATAGCACATAACACACAGTATACACACATTACACAAAACATTCAGTAAATACACATTTCACATTACATTTACTAAATACACATTGCACATTACATTCAGTAAATACACATTATCCATTCATTCAATTCATACACATTGCACATTACATTCAGTAAATACACATCATCCATTCATTCAACTTATA
Organism: Panopea generosa; assembly: GCA_029582155.1. Lineage (NCBI taxonomy): Eukaryota > Metazoa > Mollusca > Bivalvia > Adapedonta > Hiatellidae > Panopea > Panopea generosa. The sequence continues at coordinate 958,514 of CM055904.1, read as the reverse complement.
CACACTCCACATAACATTCAGTTCATACACATATCACATAACATTCAGTTCATACACATAACATTAGTTCATATACATTTCACATTATATTTAGTTCAAACACATAATACATAACATTTAGTTCATACAAATTACACATATAACAATCAGTTCAAACACATTACACATAATATTCAGTTCATACACATTGCACATTACATTCAGTTCATAAAAATTTCAGATACCATTCAGTTCATAAACATTCCATATTACATTCAGTTCATACATATTGCATATAACATTCAGTTCATACACACTACACAAAACATACAGTATATACACATTACATATTACATTCTGTTCATACGAATAACATATAAAATTCAGTTCATACACATTACACATATAACATTCAGTTCATACGAATTACATATAACATTCAGTTCAAACACATTGCACATTTCATCCAGTCCATACACATTGCACATTACAAACAGTATATACATATTACACATAACATTCAGTTCAAACACATTACACATAATATTCAGTTCATACATAGTGCACATTACATTCAGTTCATAAAAATTTCAGATAACATTCAGTTCATAAACATTCCATATTACATTCAGTTCACACATATTGCGTATAACATTCAGTTCATACACATTGCACATTACATTCAGTAAATACACATTATCTTTGCATTTAGTTCATACAAATTACACATTACATTCAGTTCATACACATTGCACATAATTTTCAGTTCATACACATTGCACATTACATTCCGTGAAAACACATTACCCTTTGCATTCAGTTCATACAAATTACACATAGTTTTCAGTAAATACACATTGCAAAGAACATTCATTTCATACACATTGCACGTTACATTTAATTCATACACATGACATATACCATTCAATTCATACACATTGTACATTACATTCAGTAAATACACATTGCACGTTAATTCAGTAAGTACACATTACACATAACATTCAATTCATACATATTACATATAACATTCAGGTCATACACATTACATATAACATTCAGTTCATACACATTGCACATTACATTTAGTTCATACACAATACACATGACATTCAGTTCATACATATTGCACGTAACATTCAGTTCATACACATTGTACATAACAATCAATTCATACAAATTTCTCATAACATTCAGTAGGAATACTTTGATCAAAACAATCAGTACAAACACTTTGCTCATAACATTCAGTACAAACACATTGCTAATGACATTCAGTGCAAACACATTGCTCATAACAGTCAGAACAAACACTTTGCTTATAACATTCAGTACAAACACTTTGCTTATAACATTCAGTACGAACGCTTTGCTCATAACATTCAGTACAAACGCTTTGCTCATAACATTCATTACGAACGCTTTGCTCATAAGATTCAGTCATACACTTTGCTCATAACTTTCTGTACAAACACTTTACTCATAACTTTCAATACGAACACTTTACTCATAACTTTCTGTACAAACACTTTGCTCATAACTTCTGTACAAACACTTTACTCATAACTTTCAGTACGAACACTTTACTCATAACTTTCAATACGAACACTTTACTCATAACTTTCAGTACGAACACTTTGCTCATAACTTTCAATACGAACACTTTACTCATAACTTTCAATACGAACACTTTACTCATAACTTTCTGTACAAACACTTTGCTCATAACTTCTGTACTTACACTTTACTTATAACTTTCATTACGAACACTTTACTCATAACATTAAGTACAAACACTTTGTTCATAACATTCAGTATCAACACTTTACTCATAACATTAAGTACTCATAACATTCAGTACGAAAACTTTACTCATAACATTAAGTACAAACACTTTGCTCATAACATTAAGTACAAACACTTTGCTCATAACATTCAGTACGAACACTTTACTCATAGCAGTCAGTACGAACACTTTACTCATAACAGTCAGTACGAACACTTTGTTCATAACATTCAGTACGAACAATTTGCTCATAACAGTCAGTACGAACACTTTGCTCATAACATTCAGTACGATCACTTTAATCATAACAGTCAGTACGAACAATTTGCTCATAACATTCAGTATGAACACTTTACTCATAACATTAAGTACGAACACTTTGTTCATAACATTCAGTACGAACACTTTGCTCATAACAGTCAGTACGAACACTTTGCTCATAACATTCAGTATGAACACTTTACTCATAACATTTAGTACTCATAACATTCAGTACGAAAACTTTCCTCATAACATTAAGTACAAACACTTTGCTCATAACATTCAGTATGAACACTTTACTCATAACAGTCAGTACGAACAATTTGCTCATAACATTCAGTATGAACACTTTGCTCATAACATTCAGTACGAACACTTTGCTCATAACATTCAATACGAACACTTTACTCATAACATTCAGTACGAACACATTACTCATAACATTCAGTACGAACACTTTACTCATAACATTCAGTACGAACACTTTGTCCATAACAGTTATGTTATAGTATTGCCTTTTCTTTGCCGCCCACACATTTTAGGTCATTTTGGTGTTATTTATTTTATATTTTGATGTTATAAAAATGATATCTATAAAATGGTATAACACGTTACAATCAAGGCATATACAATTGAAATTTTAGGACTTATTACATATGAATTACATATATCTAAAATATAATTATGCTTAATTTTGTATTGTTTAAAAATGTAAAAATATTTGATACTGGTATTTCTGTTTAAAGCATTTCAATATATTTTTAGTTCATCAACGTCTTGTAGAATAATTAATGTCAAAACAAGTTTTGTTTAGTTTAAACATATTTTATTTCAGATATTTTGAAATGGAGTTGGGCCACAAGTTCTTCCAACTTAGATTCGGCCCTCCCGCTACAAGTAACAAATTTACAGTGAATAACGAAACAAATAATATGTTTATGCTAATATAAACAATTATAAACATACAGTAGGTGATTGAGTGAGAGGAAGAAATAGTAGAGAGAGAGAGAGAGAGAGAGAGAGAGAGAGAGAGAGAGAGAGAGAGAGAGAGAGAGAGAGATTTTGTAAGCAGATAAAAGAAAAATAGTAAAAAGTATATGATTATATTTTCTTTTCTCCCTTATGACAGGCATTCTCAGATATCATAACTTTGTATTTGGACAGGACATACTAGCACACAAGTGGGTTTATATTTTTAACTAGATATATAATATATTTAAAATCATTTATTATTTGTAATCATTATTATTATGATTATTATTATTATTTGTGTTATTATTATTGTTATTATTATTATCATCATCATCATTATTATTATTATTGTTATTACTATTATTATTATTATTATTATTAATATTATTAATAATATTATTATTATATAAAAATCTATGGGTATCTTTAATAAAGTTATGGACAGCATCTACAATAGTTATGTTATCTGCTATAGATATAGTTTCACTTCCACTCAGCAGTAGATTAATATTTAATGGATGTAATGCTCGTGTTGTTTGAAACAAGACGAGTCTTTGTTTGCTATATCTAGGACATTTAAAGAAGTAGTGTTCAGCATCTTCTATAACCTCTTGACACTCACAGAAAGGTGATGGGTGCAGATGATTTCTACAAAGATCGGCATTTAAATTACTACAGTTGTTTCTAAACCTTGCATGATAAACTGAGACACATCGTTTGCCATGAAAATAATATGGTGGTATTTTAAATTTAGTATTTTGGCGTAATGTATTTTTAAGGATTGAAAGTGAATGCGCTGCTCTAATATTTTCATCAAGCTGATTCCAAAGAGAAATAGAAGAGGGAATGCATGACTTTCGCATTATCTCTGTTCTACAGTATGGAGTAGTATATTTATCTCTGTTTCTAAGTGGGTATTCAGTTGTTGCACCAACTAGAGGTGGGAAAAGATCATTTATATAACCTGGAATATTTGAATGGTATACATTATACATAAGGTAATATTTTTGAATTTCTCTTCTCTTTTTAAGTGGTTCCCATCCACATTCATTATACAGTTTTTGAATAGATACTGATCGGGTAAGTCCTGTGACAATTCGTGCTGCTTCGTTTTGTAGTTTTTCTATTGAATCTGTGAGGTGCACTGTGCAACCATCCCAGACCATTGAGGAATACTCTAGAATTGGACGCACATACGATATATACATTTGATTGAGTGCGTTTCTTCCAATAGTGAATTTTAAGCGTCTCATAATGTGTATTGTCTTGGAAGCAGAAAGTAATATGCGCTCAATATGTGTTGACCAGTTACCATCATGGCTTAAAGTAACACCAAGATGTTTATGAGAATTAACAAATTGTAAAGATGTATTTTCAAATATAATATTAGGTAGTCTATCAGGTTTTCTTAAAGAGAAGAACATAGCTTCAGTTTTGTTCGGATTAAAGTTCACCATCCATTGTTTAGACCATTTAGATATAATATCGAGATCATAGTTTATAATACCTTCAAGATCCTGGGTAGAAGTTGCAGAATAATATAAGGAACTATCGTCCGCATACAACCTAGTTAAACTTATTAGAGAATCAGCGATATCGTTAACATATATTAGAAATAATAGAGGTCCGGGAACACCTGCATTTATATACTTAAGAGTGAATTCTGATGATTGTATAACAACACGTTGAGATCTGTGTTTCAGATAACTTGATAACCAATTTAGTAGTGTACCATTTATGCCCATTTCATTAAGTTTGAAAACAAGTTACATCGTATACCATTCTAAATAATAATTAACAAAGACGGTGGATTTGTAACGGAGTCATGTACATTTCCGAAATAAGTCTGGACAGGTTAGCTCAGTCGTTAGCGCGTCTGACTATCAATCCAGGGTTCATATGTCATATGGCGTCCTTTAAAAACACCAATACAGAAAAACAGCGACAAACAGCAAGATACTGGTTGCACATTTTTCTTTCCGGAACCTTTTTACGTAAAAGTTTTCCGACCAATTCATTTAAGAAAATACGGATTAAGCATATTTCAATTAAAGAAACATGTTTTGAGCACCAATTTACGATTGCAAAAGAAAACCATCCCACGCATGCACGCACGCACATATGCATGTATGCACCTACCAGCACATATATATTTGTATGTAGATGTAATTTCGCTTAATTCCGTCGTTATAAAACAGCTACTCTTACATACGCCTAAAGCATATTAAGCCTACTTTAGTGATTCATATCTATATTGTATAATTACAAACGTACCATAAATCTTTGTCCAAAGTCAAACACATGTGGACACATGTTGTATAGAGCTAGTTTTTCCTTTGGGCAACTTCCTACAAAATGTATTTTGACATGTTCTACAAATGTATAGTTTGTTACTCTATGCCGGTCCCGATTAGCTCAGTCGGTAGCCTGTCTGACTATCAATCCTTGGGTCGTGAGTTCGAATCCCCGCCCGGCAACAGTCTCCGTGATGATTCATATACGACATTGCGTTTCCTTATCATTCGTCTCTCACCGCCGATTCAAGTGGGAAAGTTACCAGTAACTTGCGGAGTTGGGGGGTTAACCTTCCAGGATCCCAGGAAACAATGGTTAGGTTAACTGATCGTCTGTTAGCTCTCGATGGCTTGAAATGACGCTAAATATTCAATCAATCAATCAATCAATCAATCAATCAATCAATCAAATCATCAATCATTGTTACTCTTAATGGTACACATGTATCTAAAAGTTTTCAAACGCATTTAATCCTGTGATGTGTGGTGACCTAAGATCACAGACCTTTTCCATAGAAGTCGCAGACTGGAGCTAGTCCCGGTCAAAATAGATCAATAGAAAGATGATGGTGGCGGATCCACCTGACATATTGCTTCGGAGTGATGCAAACAAATCTAGAGAAACTTACCCGCTTCAGGTAACATTTTTGCAAATTATGTTCTCAATAATTCATGAAAATTCGTTAAACAAAGACGAACGCCGTCTTAGTATAGAGAGGAACCACCGGTGTTACCAAGTGGCTGAGTAAATCCCGTACATTTGCAAAACGTGCAACGCCATCTTTACTCATTTGAAATGATTATGATATGGAGCGGTGAAATTAATTGTTTTTACAAAACTTATACGGCGTTCGTTTTTGTTTTCCTAATTTTCAAGAAATATTAAAAAAAATCTGCAGAAATGTTACTAGGCGCGGGTACTTCTCTGATTTGTTGCACTACTCCACCGTGGAGATCAGTAACTTGCGGAGTAAGATTGATTTGTTTATATTGATGTTCACCGTCCGAGATCTCCCTCCATCAATGAAACTGCCTGCCAGATATATGTAAAATTACCAATACGTTGTACACGCATGCACAATCTTTATTTCGTTTCTATTTCAACAAACGGCAAAAGCCAGGTTAATTGTGTGATGACGTCTTTTTTGTAGATATTAAACAACAATTGCTAAACTTCATCAGTTTCATCTGTAGAACAGAGAATAACAACACTAAGGATGTACTGGACTGCATAGATTAGGCTCATTAAACTTCTGAAACGGTCGGAATAACAAAAATGTAAACAAATGTTAAAAGCGCGGTCCGATTTTATGAAATACACATTTTGATCGAAGTTATTTATTTTCCCGCTTTTTTTAAAAACAGCCACTAAGGGGTTTAAAGGTTTAAGCAATACTATTCACACATTTAATTGCAATCATTTTTGTTTTGATCAAAAATTGTGCATTTCGGAAGTTTAATGAGGCTTTAACATGTACATCTGTAATTGAACGTGATATTTACAAAATAATACAAATGGCAAAATATATTGATATACGACATTCTGATTCTATAAGAAGTTGGATAGAATATTTCAGTTTCTTCCTTTTGGACATAGAAGATTGTCCATGTTGACTACTTCATGAGGGAGGGCCACTGTCAGTTTTCTTTGAAAATGTTTATTTAAACAATTAATACTTCGTGACTCATTGAACGTTTATGCTTACCCTCATGAACCGGCACGTTAAATAGAAAGTGATAGAAAACCTCACATTTCCCAACCAAGGACGCGACTGAATAAAGAAAAAACAGATGTTATCTATATCACGTGCTGTGTGTTCGATCGCTAGTATGATATAATACACTTAAGAATCTATAGGGACACCGAAGCGCCAGGTGAATTTAAGAGCAATATAACCAAACTTTGAAAGCAATATTTAATGTTATAGAATATACATGAAGAGTTATTTCATTTTTTATCCTTTAATACATTTACATACATTTTGTAAAACTGTAAATATCATATACAATAGTTTGAATAGTTTGAAAATATGGAGTTTATTTATCCTTTCAGTGTATACATATATATACCATTATTTATGAACTCCTAGACATAAATGTACCGACCAGACGGCGAGTCAGCCTAGCTAGCAAAGTACACAAAACAGTAACATCATCCAACTCAATTGAATTGATGTCAATCATGACTTATATATAACACATTAAGAATGTGAGGATGATTTACATACATAAACTGACAGCTTTATATTTTAGATCCAGTTAAGGATTCATGACTACTCACATGCTATATAAAGGACAGACATAGAAAACTGTTGAATCATGAAGATTCATTGAAATCATAATAATGGTAGTATTTCATAAAGGGAGATAAGAATTTCACAACGATCCATGATGTTATGTTAAACGTGGGGCGCGTGATCCAGTGGTAGAGCACCGAACCCATGGTCTGAGGGTCGTGGGTTCGATCCTCCGCCACGGCAATGTGTGGTGTCCTTGATCAAAACACTTTTTCGTATATATACTTAGTATTGGTTCTTACGAGGAAGACTTCGAGCGTGATTTGCCTAAGTTGTAAGCACTTGTTTCACAATCAAAGTAAAGTTTAAACTTAGAAAAAAACACTTATCCCACCCATCAGTACCTTGAGTAGTTTGATTTAATGTTATATTTTCACTCTGTAAATCTTTTTGTCCATGAACTGTTTAAACATTCATTTTATAGACACAATATTAAATATATAAATATATAGATTCGAACCCGCGGCCACTACGATATCGCTGACACCGACGGGCCGTGGGTTCGAATCTCCAAAGTGGCAAAAAATATTTCCGAAATTGTCCGTGGTCAGGTGAACAAGACATGTGTCACTCCTCTCCATTGAGTCATTTAAAGTAGGAATAATACAAAATATAGAATATATAAATTTATATATATGCGTATTACAGGGTATACTTACATTCCATCAAGACTGACAGCTTCCATTCATCGTCGTTTCCTACCAATTATAAGAATTGTACAAATCCATATGAGCTACAATTACATATGAAAGATGAAAGATGAGAAAAAGCCAGACATATAGACATACATACATACGGAAATGCAGGCTGGCAGACAGACAGGCAAATGAGGAGAGATGGAGACAGACATATAGACATAAATACAGACGGAAATGCAGGCAGGCAGATTGGCAGGCAAATAAAGAGAGATGGAGACAGACATATAGACATAAAATACAGACGGAAATGCAGGCAGGCAAACAGGCATACATGCAGGCAAATGAGGAGAGATGGAGAAAGACATATAGACATAAATACAGACGGAAATGCAGGCAGGCAAACAGGCAGACATGCAGGCAAATGAGGAGAGATGGAGAAAGACATATAGACATAAATACAGACGGAAATGCAGGCAGGCAGAGAGGCAAGCAAATGAAGAGAGATGGAGACAGACATATAGATATAAATACAGACGGAAATGCAGGCAGGCAGACAGGCAGACAAATGAGGAGAGATGGAGACAGACATATAGACATAAATACAGACGGAAATGCAGGCAGGTAGACAGGCAGGCAAATGAGGAGAAATGGAGACAGACATATAGACAAAAATACAGAAGGAAATGCACGCAGGCAGACAGGCAGGCAAATGAGGAGAGATGGTGACAGACAGACAGACAGACAGACAGACAGACAGACAGACAGACAGACAGACAGACAGACAGACAGACAGACAGACAGACAGACAGACAGACAGACAGACAGACAGACAGACAGACAGACAGACAGACAGGCAGGCAGGCAGGCAGGCAGGCAGGCAGGCAGGCAGGCAGGCAGACAGACAGACAGACAAACAAACAAAAAGGCAGGCAGGCAGACAGCTGACGGACGGATGGACAAAAATAATTAATTCCTTTATTTGTCAATCACAAACCAATAAGAACAATAAAAGCAACAACTTTAATGTGATTAATGTTGTAATGCTCCGATTTTACATACTTTGCATTAAAACAAGAAAGTCGGATTAAGACTTCAGTGCCAGCATGTATATATTTAGAACATGAAATGAGTGACTGTGCTGAAAGCCATCTGAACTATCATGGCCGAGCATCAGTGCGAAACTGGACTGGAAGGCAGACGGTTCCATTATACAGTCGTATTCGCAAGCAGTAATTGGGGAAGTAGGGCGGGGGCGTTTACTAGAATGACTATAAATAGTAGTCAGTAAATTCGTGTTGGGATTTGTCTGATGTAAATATCATGGGAATATTTGTGTATTTTATAGGATACTTTGCATATAGAATCTTTGGTACTATACATTATCAGCCGCGAATAAGTTTAAAAATGAACACAGTCTGACAACTGATTTCCGGTGTTCAAGGTTGCGCCAAATCTTTCATAGGTTCATTTGCTGCTTTAAATCTGCAAACAATCTCACTCTGGATATTTTCATCTGAAGTAGTTCGTTTATGTATGCCAAAAAGAGGCTGGACCCGCTGACACGCCCTGTGGGTATTCCCGATGTACCCCGTGGTAACTACGATTGAGTCACACATACCACCAGAGCAACAGTCTATTCTCTCAGTTATTTCGGAATGTTCGTATCAAGGAAAGTAACTGACATGTTCTGGCATACTGTTGGAGCTTTAATGGTTGTTCTTGATGACTTACTAACAGTCAAGATAATTAACGTCTGCCTGTTATCCTTCAGCAAGATTTCTTTCAAGATCCTCCACAATCATAATAAACTCTGTCCGGAGAGCATGTGAAGAAACTAAGCTAAATGTCATACAAATGTTGATTTGGTCCAAGTGATGAACACGATTAGAAAAGACAATGTGTTTCAATATTCTGTAGACTTTGTTTGTTAAGGACATATACCTTTAGCTAGGCATTGATTGACTTTTTAGTTAAATTGCCATTATATTTAAACTTTCAAATTAGCGTGTTTCAGAGCTCGACATTTTTGTGACGTATATTTACTATAGGCTCTGTCGCGAGACTAGTTTAATCCAGGAAGGAAACCAGTTTTAACTGTACAAATGAGAATGGCCGTGTTATTTAAGACCGAAACTGAAAAAAGTATGTGCTTTACAGTCCTATGAAAAAACTGCCTGCCTTCAATTTGATTGTATGGCAATCGTATTTCTCGCCTCCCATAACTTGGCGATTTGAATGATACTATTGTGGACATTTGTCCCAGAATATATCCCTGTCGGTGGCTTCAAGTCCACAAGAACCGCATTGCTTTCGGACATTATCATTTACCGATATTTTATGGCTGTAATAATTAACAACCAAATAAATAACATAAACCGTGTATCTTGTAAAGCCATGACAACCTGAACTGATGTAAACACTAAAATGTATGTTAATGAACAAAGAAAATCAACGGGAATAAGAAAATATCTGGTTGTGGATTTCATATGTAGTTACAAATTATTTAAAAAAATTCAGAAATTTGTATCTTAGCTTGTTATCTTAACATTCTCAAATATAGTTTATCTTCTAGTTTGTAATATATTTGATATTTTCTACATTTTACTGCTTTTTCACACAGGCCACCTGACTGGACAGGTATGGCTTGTGCTATCTTCCAGAGCTTCAATTTTAAGTCTGTGAAAAAAGACAGTCTTAAACTGAAGAATACATTTCCACATTTACGTATGATTTTTTTGTCAATATCTAACGTGGAATTTAATAATTTATTATGAAATGTATTAAACGAGTTGACAAAATGAATAATTCGAGGTTCTGCCGAGCAATTAATAATTCGCTGTCAACGAGTTAATAATTTTGATAATAAATTAGCAAAAATGAAGGATTCTTTTTATCACATAACTCAGGAACATGTTACATTTGCCATTTATTTAACAGACGACGTATATAAGAAAGGAACGAGAATAAACCGGCCATCTAATGATTCCGTCAGTCATCGTATGACAAAACGTTTAAAAATAACGCCATTTTACCATTCCAAATCGACGGCATTTGTATATTCGGGTAAATCGGAAAGTAGTTCGGCTCTTTACGTACAAGAACCGAGTTTAACGGAAAACACCGAGCGATATGTCGGAAATAATATTACACTATGTTTACCCAGAATATGTCATGGGTTTTACACACTTTTGCACCGTAAATTATGGGATTGGTAAAATATGATATTAATTTGAGCCACTTTGAGTACAGTTTTAAATGGCTTCACTCAAATTGTTGTTTAAAAGTACGCACTTAGATGGCAACACCGACTCATTGGATCAGTGAAATATGACTGATTTAAAAACATTTTATTGTCGCAAGCTGTATAATAGGGTCGAGCTGGCAAGTTCTTAACTAATTAGTTGCTTCTCATGCCTAGTCAATAAGTTTCTAATATTGATATATTGTTTGAGGTGCGTGTTTGAGCCAAAGTATATATTTTTTCTTTGAAGAACCCAACTTAAAGAGGATAAACATAAATTATGTATCAAACACATTTATTTATTGCCTACAGTATACGCGTCTGCCTCCGTCGTTTAATTTTGAGTTTATACATGCTGACATAGAAACAAATGGTAAATAAGAAGGTAAGAAATTAGCACTTATATTCAATTCTATAGAACAAACCTCAAGTAACAATACTAGGTGCCTAGAATGAAATGTACAACAGCACATACCTGTTTCGCTTCTTGTCATCTTAATATTTTCAATCTTGCTAAGAATTTTCTCTTTAAGATGCATGTTTTCCTTTTCACTAAGACGCATGATTGAACAAGCCGCAACGAGCGCAAGAAATATGAATTCAGCCTTCATTTTCAAAGTATGTGTTGGCTATGACTTCGGTGTCCTTCTCTTCATGGTATATATAGGTAAGCACCCGCCAAACACGCCTCGGCGTGTTCTGTGGCCAAAAGCTAGCTCACAACGAGGCCCGACAAATATATAATCGTATACCTAACCTTTTCCATGAATACAAGCAACTCTGTTTTATTGTAAGTTAGAGTAACATTTATTTCTTTTTTATCCACAACATGCCACAGTTATGCAAACATTTAATGATGAACATATCATCAATGTGTCTACAGCTGCTGGTGCTGCTGCTGCTGCGGTTATTGTTGTTGTTGTTTGTTTTTGTTATTGTTGTAGCATTGCTTATTGTTTTATTTTGGAGAGGGGTTGAGTAACACAGTTATGATATATATATATATTTATTCATATTATTTTATCAACAATAACAAGAATTCAAAGCGTTTTCAGATGAACATGACTTCATATTATTGACTCCCTGACTCTTTGAAAGTAGACTTGAAGAATTGTATTATTTACCGCTTAACAGTACTGCGGACGTGTGAACTGATTGATCAGTGACTTCCACATTGCGAGAAACAAGTACTGCACCTAAATGTATCAATATTTTGAGTCTGAGATTTAGACTGAAACTCAAAATATCAAATAATAAGTTTCAAATAACATCTTTTAAAGGGATTAAATTGGCAAGTAACACAAACACGCTGTTAATCCAGATTTTTCCTGTATGCAGTGTGCACAAAATAATGCTTATATATTGACATAAATCCTTTATTTACTTGAAAGTTATCAAATTAACAGTAATTGAATATTGGGCAAAACTTTTATACGTCCCGCAATAAAGTATTGCGCAATGTTTACATTGAACTCCGTAAACATCCCGAATAAAGTCTGGAAAACGAGATCGGGAACGAGTCTTCACGATGTTATTTGATGATTGATCGGAAA
>CM055904.1:908582-944993 GCA_029582155.1 Panopea generosa | reverse complement strand
AAAATACTGTCGACGTGAATCTGTGACAAACTGTCGACGCGAATCGCTGAAAGTAGTGAAAGAGTTACCTGACCGTGGACTGGTACTCTGTACATCGTCTTGATCTTGATACATTTGTCAACAGTCTGGTAATCAAATTGAATGTGATATCAAAGATGGCATGCCTCCTAAAGCCTTTAGTATATTGGTGCTTCATGCCATGCACAAGTGTTAAAGGGTAGTGGCCTCGTTTCCACGTTTGCATGTTCGTCTGGAGGAAGAATATTTTCTTGGAAATATTTGAAGGACTCATAGAAAATGTAATAGTAAAATAAGATAAGGTTTTCACATGTTGGAAAAATTGATGTTTCGTAATCGATTGGTTAAATATTTAGCGTCATTTTTATGCAACCGAGAGCTAACAGACGATCAGTTAACTTAACAAATGTTTCCTGGGATTCTGAATGGTTAACCAGTACTCAAGCACACCCTAGCTCCGCAAGTAACTGATAACTTTCCCACTTGAATCAGCGGTGAGAGACGGATACTAATGAGACACAATGTCTTATTTCAATCATCACGATGACTGTTGGCGGGTTGGGATTCAAACCCTGGATTGATAGTCAGACGCATTACCGACTGAGCTAATCATTATCGTTTGAAATCAACAACAGATGTTACTGATGATGTTCTGGTAGACATGTTAAATGCGCCAATGAAGTAATTCTAGCTGCATATATTAATGCAGTATATATCTAATTTCACAGTTTATCAATATAACATTTAATTACCTGACTTAGACACACTGCTAAAAGACTTACGGCATTGGCTGTTTTGACAATACAGAAACATATTCATCTGGCAAAAGAAATAAAACGAGATCGTTATTTATGTCACAAAACACATAAGTTCTCTTATATAAGAACATCTTATCTATTCGTCCTTGGAAGTGGACATGATGTTTGACTGACAAACTCTCTTTACGCATTTTAAGTTAATAGAGTGAACACATTTTGAGATGGCTATGCAGGTGTATTGACTGGTACTTTGTAAGAAGAACATTTGTCAACAGTCCGGTTTTCGAAATGAATGTGACCTCATTGATTCCATATCTCCTAAAGCTTTTATGCTATAAATGAACCTATTTTAACACTATACACCATTCAGTATTCCAGGTTCGAGCTCCTCTGATAATGCAACTTTTTCTCATGCGGTGGTAGCAAACATCTTTTGAGACGGGTGGACAGACGGTTACACTGGCAATCTAAATAACGTCTTGATAGGGGAATATTTGTCAAATAGTCTGGTTATCGAATTGAATGTTTTCTAAATGCTTAAGATGTTATACTGTAAATTAACTTATTTGTAATGAACCCCATACACCATCCAGTACTCCAGGTTCGAGCTCATCCTATTATGTGTGTCATACGGTGGTAGCGGATATATTTTGAGATGGATGGACACACGGCTTCACTGGCACTCTAAATAACGTCTCGATCTGGAGAACATTTGTCAGTCCGGTTATCGAAATGAATGTGAACTCAATAATGGCATTCCTCATAAAAAGCTTATACTATCAATGAACCTATTCATGTTGAACATTATACACTACCCAGAACTCCAGGTTAGAGCTCCTCCCATTATGCCACTCTTTGTGATAAGGTGGTAGCTTTTGTGTTACACGTCTGTGTGTTTTTGCGTTTCGAGAAAGAATAATTCTTTAGAAAAATTTGAAAGATTCAATAAATCAATATCAAATTCTTAGAATAATAAATAAATATTAATCTATATATATAAACAAGTAACTTCATCCCACTGCAGTTGTTGAATATTGGTTGGTTATAACATACTGGTAAACAAATAACAAGCTTCAAAGTACGAAGTTAATTGTTTATAACTACATTCAAACAAATGTATATTACCTAATGTGTATTACCATATAATCACCTATCGTTATTACCTGACTAACCGTTATGACAAGTTTTTACTATGATAACACCAAGAGCTATAGTTACTTTGTCTTGTTGCTACTCAAATAGTAACTTTGGTCATTGAAGATTTAATAAGCATATTTGGTCAACCATAATCGGAGTTAATGTAACTTACTGCATTATTTGCCTTTGTATTAGAAACGTTATAATGATAAAACATGGTCAGTTTTTAACACATGAGATAAATAGCACGTTTCGTTATCGTTTGTACTCAACAACAGATGCTATTGATGATGTTCAGTTAGACGTTATATATGTACGTTTGAAGTACACAGTTATATAAACTATATATCCAGTATACTATCTGATTTCACAGATTATACATTTAATTTACTGACTTCGACTCACAGCTAAAGGATCAACGAAAAGCCATCGATTATTTGGACAATATAGCTAAATATTTATCTGGGAAATAAAACGAGATGCGTGTTTTTTGTCATAAAACACATACGTCCTCTTATATATGAACCCATTATTTCTACGTCCTTGGAAGTGGACATATCGTTTACGTCTCACATACCAATTAATTTTCTACTGTTTGTCACATAGAGACATACACTTCTGGAACACTGGATACATTACCAATGATTCTAAAAGTGCCTTATTCCCATAGATATTCCTCTGTTGGTCCAAATATGCTGAAAAAACATGGGGTTGACAAGGTTGCTTTTTCACAATTTCGATGGTTTGATGACACCCCTTCATTTTTGACAGTTCTGCCCATTTGTTGCAGTATATTACTACGCATCTTTAAACTGTTATAGCATCATCAAACAGTTCCCAATGTCACCCAAACTCTGCAGAAATCATGAAAATGTTCCAATGTAACAAAAGAATTGCCCAACCGCTTTACACAGCTCTAATTTCTTTGGCATAATAATCTTGCTACCGTCATGTAATGGAGGTAATTTTTCAGTGAGACCTTTAGTTGGGTGGCAACACGTGGAAGGTGTGATTGGATGAACCATTCAACCAGATTTAAGCTAAACAGTAGTGTTCTTTCTATTGACCGTTCCAAGGCGGAGAAACCTGCTGTAGTTTTTAGTATGTACATATGTGTTGTTTATTAGTATTTCTATCAGTAGTTTCAATACCCAAGGTTTGAGCTTCCCCGATTAAGTCACGTTCTGTTATGCCCATTTGGACCCGGAGTATAATGTATATTTGCATAAATGATCCAACATTATAGTTCTTGATACATAATATTATAGTATTTGAGTTTGTATTAGAAACTTCATAATTTTAAAACACGATCAGGTTCAAACTTGTTGAATAAAATGAACGTTTCGTTATCGACGACATATGTTATTGATGATGCTCTGTTAGACATGGTCCGTGTATTTTTGAAATGTAAAGTTAATATCAAGTATACAAAACGGGCGTATGAGCGCTTATATTATAAATATGACATTTAATTTACTGATTTAGACACGCTGCTAAAAGATACAACGACATCGACTTTTTGGACAATGCAGCTTAATTTGTGAACGTTTTCACAATTTTATTTATTTTTATTATGATTTTTCCACACTTCCATGTTTTTATCATCGTAATCGTTTGACATCATAACATTATCATCATTCATATTTTCATTTTCATCCCCAGAAGAAGGAATAATATATATTCCGAAAGCGCTCGTTTTTTTTTTAATAATTGTAAAGAATTCAGTATTGTTTGGGTGTTTTAATTAATTTTTAATAATTAATGTATTATCTCTCCGATATATAATATATATATAGGAGCAGACCCCGGTTTCAGTTGCAATAATTTCATTTTAGATAGCTATTATTGTATAATTTCCTTTAGCAATGAGTAGGATTTGTTATAACTTTAATTCTCTGTAGATCTTTAATGTGCTTAATGATTGTTATCCTTTTGAGAAATTGAGATAATTAGTTTAGAATCATTTCAGCTTGAGATATTAAGTGAAACCGGCCGTAGGTTCTAAGTGACTACATAAATGTTATTATATCAGAACAAGACTTTCATAAACTATATACCGTATGGATCAATTAAAACATAACACATGCTTTCACGAGACAAGTGTTTATATAGATGTCAGAACGGATTAAGGGTTTTCGATGGAACAGTAGATTAAGGATAATTTCTTTTTAACAAGATATACTAATTGAAATGATGCTATTGAAATCTAAAATGAACATTGTCTATGTATACTTGAAGCTATAGTTATGTTTTCTCGCGGATATTTAAATAGTAACTTCGGTCATTGTAGAATGATTACGCCCAGTTGGAACCAGAGTATGATGTATATTTGAATAAACGCGGCAGCATAATATAAGTTGATGCGAAACATTGTATTATTTGAGTTTGTATTAGAAATGTTATATTTGGTCAAAAATCAGGTTTTAACATGTAGGGGGTCAATTGACTTTTCGCTATCGTTTGAAATCAACAACATCTGTTACTAATGATGTTCTGTTAAATGTGGTACATGTACGTTTGGATATGTAAAGTAAATATATCAAGTATATTTTACAATTTCACATTTAATAAATATAACATTTAACTTACTGACTTGGACATACAACTAAAAGACATATCGTTTGTTTGGACAATGAAACTATATTTTTCTCCGACAAACTATATAAAACAAGATGGTTGCTTTTTAAAATTGAATGAGCGAAAACTGTTTTATATGAATGGACGGACGGAAAGACTGGCGCTCAGTACAATGTCTGGACTCGAGAAACATTTTACAAACTTCCGGTTATCGAATTGAATGTGATCTCAATGATGGCTATCAACCTAAAGCCTTTATAATATATATTATTATTTAACATCATACACCAGCCAGTCCTCCAGGTTCGAGCTCAATATGGCACTGTTTGTCAAAAAGTTTTGCATGTCTGTGTTTGGTACGTCACGATGAAGAATGTTGGGTATATTTGAAAGATTCAACATATGGTTTTTGATTCCTATAAGAATAAAAATAGATTTTTATGATTTAGTATCAAGATGTCAACTCTAATTTCCATATACTCACCTATCTGATTGGCCATCACGACAATTAGTTTTTAATTTGATATAAAGAGCTATATTTATTTTGTCTCACTAATACTTAAGTAGTAACTTTAGTCGTTGTAGAAGTATTACGTACAAATTGGTATAATGTATACTTGAACAAATAATCCATCATCATACTAATATTGTATAACTTAAGTTCTACACACTTTGCAATTATAAAGCACGATCAGGTTTAAACACGACGAGGTAAAGTGACGTTTTGTTATCGATTGAAATCAACAACATCTGTTACTAATGATGTTCTGTTAGATGTATAAGTTTTAATACAAAGTTATTCAAGCTGCAATAATATATACAGTACGATATTTCTAATATCGTATAAATATAATATTAAATTGGCTTGGACCCACTGCTAATGACAAACAAAAGTGCATCGATTGTTTGGACAACAGAGCTATATATTTATCTAACGGCCAAAATAAAACGAGATGTTTTTTTTGTCACAAAAACATGTATGTACTGTTATATGTCAGTCTTTTGTCTCTTATGTTTTCCAAAGGCCGTGTGTTTGTATAATTGACAAACCTACTTCAAGCATTCACAATGTATAGAGTGTGGACACATCTTGAGACGGATAGACTGGCGCACATTACATCGTCTGGACTTGAGAACATTTGTCTTGTTTATATATAATAACCTATAGTTATAACCTGATTGGCTGTCACATCAAATAGTTTGTAAAATGAACATATATAGAGCTATATTTATTTGATCTCACTTATACTCAAATAATTACTTTGGGCATTGTAGAAATATAAAGCACATTTTGGCATAACGTATAGTTGAATAAATGCTCCAACATTATAATTGTAAATGTAAAATACTGAATTATTTGAGTTTGTAATAGAAACATCATATTTATTATAAAACACGTAATAAGTACATGAATTGACGTTTTTTTTATCGTTTGTAATCAACAACATATGTTACAAGTGATTTCTGCTAGACGTGGTACATGTACGTTTGATACACATAGTTATACAACCCATATATCCAGTATGGTTATCTCACAGTTTATCAATTCAATATTTAATCTACAGCCTGCAAAACTCTACTAAAAGACATTCGGTAGAGTTTGATTAGAATAAATAAAACTAGACCCAAGTCAAAATATTTAGGTATTTTGACATTGAGTTATATTCATGTCACAATGTGGCAGTTATGCTAAGTTATCCTAGTTATGAAAAGGACATAATATGTGACGGACAAATCGCCTCATTCAATCACATGTTATAGAGCGAACACATTGTGACGGACAGATAAGCGAACAGGGCAGACGGAATGACGCTCGCTCTGAACATCGTTTTGATGTGGGGAACACTTGTGCCAAGTAATTTCAAATTCCCTCAAGCCGTTAAAATAAGTATTGGTGCGTTAGTTATAAAGGGACAATCAGCTAATTTGGCTGAAATAAGCGCTCTGTGTCATGTTTAGATTTTCCTCAACTAAAACAAATCAATTTCTCTGAATTATTTCCTTAAAGCATTACATATTAAATATTAACTCAGATTAAATGTCGGAACAAATCTTTACTCATTGCTAATATATTATATGCAATCTTAAGCAATGTTACTTAAGTTATAGCACTTGAAACAATTGAGTTAATAAAAATCTCAAGTTTAGATGTGTAGTGAAATTGAAGCCGGAACACTTACCACATTCATCGTTAACATTTACCTCGATTTCAATGACACGTTGCGTTAAGATTGTATTGTGCAAGCTAACATTAACGTGTACAATGACAAAACACTACCAGCTGTTGAGCTGTATTGATCAAATAGTGAAACTTTTAAATAAATACCGGAGCATTTCACATTGTAAATCATTCCCTTCTGAGAAGCATAGGTACTCTACTCTACTGGACTTATTCGTACTTGATATAATTTACTGACGTCATTCAACTTCGTTTGATATTCAGGTAAGCAACTATTTCATTAACTGCCTTTGTTATTTGTGCAAGCAACTCTTTCTTATCACTTTGTTTTTGTTTTGGTTTTGCCAAATACATATAATAACGATAATAATATATTGGTTTGAAATTGTCGTGTTATACTAACAGTTGTTGACTTGACTAAGACTATTGCCCAGAGTGCTTGTTTCAGCCAAACTTTGATTTTTATTTTAGACAGTCGATCAGTCGGTTTGATTAAAAAATCGTTTTTCAAATTAGAAAGAAAACATTTGAAACTTTTTCTATACGTATTATGCAATTAAGCAAGTCGACTTTATATTATAAATGTATACTTATTTACAAACCGTAAACTACACATGTATTTTTTATGGTTCAAGAGTATTCGTAAAGTTTTGTTTTTCCAATTGATTGTGCTGTATTATAATTTCCATTTCTAGTAAGGCTTCTGGTTCTATTGTATTGTCTGTCAGTGAGTACTTTTAACATTAACGAGTTCAATCTAATCTGAAAGTCAATGCTACTGTCTATGTATGTTTTGTTTATTTGGTAGAAATGAGGATTCTGCAAATAGCATTTTAAATGTAAGGTTGGTTTATGAACAAAACGGTATTTTTTACTTTGAGTTATATGTTTCATTAATGAGTAATACAACATGGTGCGTTATCATTCTTTTCTGTATTTTAATATGATTTTTTTACACGACATATTCATACGAGCATATTTGTTGAAAGTTGCTTCTCTTTCGTTTAATAATACTAATATGAACCAATTTATTTAAGTAAGTTAGTTGATTCAGTTATTATTTAAAGCAGTTGTTCAAAATAATAAATGGAAATACGGTGACCATGGAAACACAATAAAACCCAACCTTTTTATAAATTACACATGTTCTTTTATATCTACTAGTAAAGCTATTTGCCAGTTTGATTTGTTATATGAAAGGTACATATAAATAATACTTATTTTTTATTATTCCATCATGCCGACTTTATATCAAATGACGTATCTTCTATCTGTAAAAGTATTATATATGGACATGGTACTGTTGATACTTTGATTTTATTAGAATGTCGTTAAACAATTTCTATGTGTATAAATATGTTGCTTTTTAATAATATTTTCTATCTACCACGCCATAAACAAGAAGGATTTAGATAATGTAAAAGAACAATACTACTGTACAAAATAATAAATGGAATTTCGCAACTTTATCTTCGAGATTCATTTAAGTACATAAACGAAATGCATTCCCGAAACTTAAAATCCACTTCAGAAAATGTGTTGTATATCCCAATACCAAACGGTGAATTATTTAGAAAATCTTTGTAATATTTCTGACCTGTAATTTGGAATTCCATCTCTAATTTTATTTAACAGTTATAAAAGTAAATGTTAGCAAACATAGCATACCAGGCATATGCGCATATACATAACACCAATCTATATAGTCTGTGAATATCGTTATATTCATTTGTTATACAACTTTGTTCTTGTTATGATTTGTTGTTGAGGACTTCAGTGAATACTGGATTTAGTCCAACTGAGTTTTGATATGAACCGGGTCCGGTACACGATTATATTGACCGGATGACGGCACATTGACTGGATGACATCATATACAAATGATGAATACTATGTGTTTATATTGCAGATACCGATCAGAGCATCGAAATCATAATGGGTGTCAAGTTATGTTTGTTTTTTTTTATGGTATTGTATTTCGCTTAGTATAGAAAACTTATTTATTAAAATGCTGACTAGTTGATTAATATTTAGTTAACACGTTTCACTACACAGTTGCGGCCCTTTATTGTCACGGTAACTTGATTCTTTTGCTTAAAAAATAGAGAAAATGCTGGCATAGCATATACTGCAATAAGACTGTAAAACAGTGAATTTCATAGAATTTTAGCAGATGCATGTATTAATGAACAATTTGAGGACTTCTTTTTCAAAAAACAAAGGGTGTCACTTCGCCGCCTTATAAAACAATCAAGCTAGCTAATGTACCAGTTATTGCGGATTTTTATAATAACATTCCTGCTATAAAAAATACTTAAACAAATCTATGTGGAATATTTAATTCACCGTGGAAATCCTAGACTTTTTTTATATAGAACAAAGAACAAAAGTCAACTGTGTAGTAGAACCTACAGACAACGTCATAGTTAGCCGGTCTAATATTCCATTCAAAAGTATTATTGTGATACTGTTAAATAATTTTCATATACTGCGGTTCCCAAACAAAGGTTTTACTCAAGATGCTTCAATCGCAATGTCTTGGATATTAAAAATAAAAAATAAATATAGTCCGGATGAAAAATTAATTAGATCTAGTTATAGTTTAAACATATTTTAAAAACATCATATAAGCAGAGAGAAAAATTAAGTATATAATAAAATTTAGTTCGCTACTTGCCAGGTAAACGTTAAATAGAAGTTTAATGGCCAACTGTTTTATTACGTCAAACAATGCATGATTAAAGGATAAACTACAGTTTACCAGACCCGCACTGAAGGCTCACATTTGATATATTTTATATTTACAATTTTGGCGGTTTGTCTTCTGTTTTTCATAATCATAATGACTTAAAATTCCCAACCAATATAAACATTTCAGATAGTTGCCATAGCAGCATTTGAATTGGTAACGGTGACAAAGGAAGGCAAAGCCTTAGGGAAAAGCAAAAATACGTGCAGAAAACAAGATGGACATTTTGTAGGAGAAGTAAGCATCTACTTCAATTCATACATCATGTAACACTTTGTTTATCATATACAATCTAAGATAGTATAAGGTCTACACGATGTTCAGATGTATATAATAACAAACAGGGAATATCTCATTCACCATTATTTTGTATAAAGGCTACAAATTGTGTAGAAATATGGTAATACAAGTATAGGAGATCAAATTCAAGAAAACATTAAACTCAAAAAAAGAGTTTTGTTTTTGTGACAGATGTGCAATATCTATTTGTAGGACTGTAGCATAACAAAAAACAACTCCAAATTGGGTCCGTTACATAGCACTGAGTTTGAGCACGTTGATTGGTCAGTTGCTTCAGGGAAAAATTGAATGATGTCACTGTTTAGTAAGCGTTAAAAGGTTATGGATTGTGTTACAGACACGTAGCTCCTTGCTTTGTTATTTGGGGTATATAAAACTGATTCGGGAGATATCAGGTTCTGGAATAGACTAGGTGGATAATTTAGTGCGTTGTGAATCCAAAATCCAGAATTACAGCGTCGAACTTACAGCTTTGTATTGCTGTCACTCAAGTATGTATGACGTGTCACTACATTCAGTAGCTATGAAGAATAACAGCTTTAATCTTTAGAGTGTTATATAGCTGTGACTTAAATATGTATGACGTGTTACTACATTCAGTAGCTATGCAGAATTGCAGCTTTAAACTTTAGAGTTTTGTATTGTTATTGATCAAGTATGTATGTCATGTTACTACATTCAGTAGTTATGCAGAATTGCAGCTTTAAACTTTAGAGTTTTGTATTGTTATTGATCAAGTATGTAAACCGTGTTACTATTTTTAGTAGCGATACAGAATTACAGCTTTAAACTTAAAAGTTTTGTATTGTTATCAATCAAGTATGTGTGCTTTGTTGCTAAATTCAGTAGCTTTTTCTTTCACACAACAATAACTTTTGCATTGTTCTACATAGAGAGAAATGCACTTCTGGAGCAATGAATACATTACCAATAGTTCTAAAAGCATATTGTTTCCATAAATTGTCATATGTTGCTCTTAATATGCAGGAAAGGCGTGGGGTTGCACAATTTCGATGTTTTGATGGTATCCCTTCATTTTTTACAATTATGTACATTTCTTGCATTGTATCACTACGCATTTTCAAAATGATTTATCTTCATAAGTTACCCACATGATCGTTTAAAGCATTTTCAAAACAAACAAAACACAATATGTCCTACCAATTTACACAGCTCCATTGTCTAGAGCAAAATAATCTTGCTACCGTCATGTAATGGAGGTTACTCTTAAGTAAGACCGCTAAAGCAAGTTGATCTGGCAAACGTTTTCACACAAATGTGTTTGACCGAAAAAACAAGACCATAACGATGAGCGGTGAGTGGTATATAGTTATGGCAGTACCTTGAACCACGTTGTCACTGACGTACAACGATTAACGAAGCTTGGTATTGTATGATGCACTGTTGATACATACTGGATTGTTCTATATCGTAAGACACACTGTTGACACAGACGCGGTTGTTCTATATCGTAAAACGCACTGTTGGCACGTATTGGATTGTTCTATATCGTAAGACGCACTGTTGACACATATGGGATTGTTCTATATCGTAAGACGCACTGTTGACACATATGGAATTGTTCTAAGATGTGTAAGACGCACACACATCTTATGTAATAGACGACTCGTTTCATTTGTAAAACGTTGCACTCAAGCCTAAATAAGTCCTTTGACAAAGAAGTTAATTTTATAACAACAAATATATTATATATTTCAGAAATGTGTGACTGAAAATAAGCAATACGGGAGCTGTGTCAGACGTGGAAATGATGAAAACTCCCAATTGGAATGTAAAGCAGGTAATTTGTTATGTTTGAACATTGAGAGACTACATACAAAAACATCATTGAAATCTAAACATATTTTATAACATATATATATTTGTTCATACAGTTTGTGAATAGACAAACTATTATGGAAACATGGACATTCGCAAATTGTAGCGTAAATAGTATTTGTTTAAAGTGTGTAGTATTTACAATGTAAGTAAGTTTTCAATTTGTCTGCAATGTATTGTACCAGTTATTCATATATTTTTCTAATATGTGTGTTTTCACCAACCCCAACAGTTACTCCAACCCCAACCCCAACAACTACTCCCGCACCATTAGGAAAGTGCAAGAAACAAAATGCTGATCTTGGCAAAGTAAGTAAATACGTTATTACCATGGTGACTGGGTCCTTTATGCGTGTAGCTCACTTCATTGGTAAGAAACACTTCGTAAATCAGACTCTGTTCATATAATGTAGACATTTAGGCCGATTAAGTTATGAAAATAGAAGGTAACTGTGAAAATATTTCATCCTGTTTTTTATTGCTTTCCGTGCTATATAACTTGTATTTTTATACAAGTAACACCATTTTCACTTCATTTTTTATTATTTACATCGATTTTCCTGTCGCATATTTGTATTTTTAAGAAAGAAAAAACGAACAAACAAACGCTCATGAAATATCGCTTTGAGAAGCCAGACGCAGAATTACAGCTTAACTTTTTGACTGCAATCAATATAGTATGTAACTTATCAGATGCGTAGACATGAAAATGGTGTGACTATATATTTTACAAAACTTGCAATTTTTGAAAAATGGAAAATTATTGGTGAGGCATACAAAAAAAAGTCGAAACGTTTGGAAATTGCTAAAAAATATAATGAAATTATTTAATTATGGGTGCAGCAAACGTCTGTTTAATGGACCTAGCTTTCTCGATTGGATCCGTTAAATAGCAGCACTTTTGAACACATTGATAATTCAGTTGCTTCAGGTAAAGTTTGAATTACGTCATAGATTAATAAGCGTTCAATTGTTATGAATATTGGGACAGGCATACAATTCACTGCTTTTTTGATTGGCAGTTAATAAACCTGATTCGGGAGATACCAGAATGTGGGATAGAGTAGTGTGGCAATGCCGTATCATGCCGCACCCGTGTCTGCAGCAATGCCGTATCATGCCGCACCCATGCCTGCGGCAATGCCGTATCATGCCGCACCCGTGTCTGCGGCAATGCCGTATCATGTCACACCCATGCCTGTGTCATTGCATATGTTTAATATATTTTATAATTAAGTAGCAGGTTCAACTGGAAACTTTATTACATAAATTCGTCGGCCCGAGTGGCACTCTATTAGACGACATCGCTTTAGACCACTCGATCACGGGAGGTAAATTTAGGTATAACATACCCATTGTAAACAGGAAGTACTTCTGTGGGCAAGTCGCATAATTGTAGTGATACATAGTCCTAGTTTCGTCCTATTTCCTTTTTTTTCAATGCCCAATTTGTGATTTGAATGACATTGTTGATGTATATTGAATATTTGAGAAGCGTTGCTAATTTTGAAATGTGAAAATATGATGCTTGGTATATTTTGATATAAATACATTATTTCTGAAGTCAACTTTTACTTGGTCAATAGTGTGCGCGCTGAAGAGATAAAATATTTTGGACGAAACGCTTCCCCTATTTTTCTCATGATGCTAATATGTCAACAAACAATATAATGTAAGTTTCTTTTCATTGAAGTAGTTTTTTCTGTGATGACACGCGTTTGAAAATGTGTTATTCTCTTTAGAAATAAGAAGTAAAATCAATGATTGGCTTACACTACTAATGGAACTGAACGAAGCCTAGCATAGAAAGACACACTATTGACACAGATACTGTTATCACAAAACTTTAAGCATGTACTGATTCCCCGACGCATGCGTATTGCGCATAGGTCTGCTTATCGACATGAAGACTTTCTAAAAGTAACCAACTTATTGAATGTTTTTGTATTGCAGGCGTGTATTGTTGGTGGTGTTCCTGGAATATGCAGTTATAAGAAAAACAAAAAAAGCCAATTGATGTGTAAACCATATGGAATGAACATTTAAAATTGTTCATGTCTTACACTGCTATTACATTTCCCATAGGGCTCCATTGTAACGCTTATGTCTAAAACACAGTGAAAAAAAACCAAACCTGCAGCATGTGTCTGGGCTCAAATTCTTCATTGGTTCACGATCTGTAATAATAAAGAAATTAAATCCTACATTTACCAGTTTGTTTGTGTTTTTTCTCTCAAAAATCAATGGTTTTATGATACCTATCAATTTTCAGATTAATACACAGGTAAAATTGCCACGCATGTTAACCGTACGTTAAGCGTATGTTTAACGTACGTGCCAAAACATACGTTTAGATATAAATAGTACCACGCGCTTTTAACATACGTTTCTGGCAATACGTTTAACGTATGTTAAACATATGTTTAACGTACGTGCCAAAACATACGTTTATATATAAATAGTACCACGCGCGTTTAACATACGTTTCTGGCCATACGTTTAATGTATATTAAACATATGTTTAACATACGGTCAAAACGCACGTTATTCATAGGAATAGTACCACGCATGTTATACATATGTTTAACGTTCGTTTAACATACGTTATAATACATACATTATTCATATAAATAGTACCACGCATGTCTTACATATGTTTCACATACGTTTAACATATGTTCCAATACGTACGTTTTTCATGAAAGTAGTACCACGCACGTTTAACATACGTTTGAATACATATGTTTTTCTTGGAAATAGTACCACGCACGTTTAACATACGAATGAATATGTATGCTTTTCATGAAAATATTACTATGTATGTTTAACATAGGTTCTAATGTATGCTTTAAAAATATGTTAAACATATGAAAACTCATGTTTAACATTAGATCAATCGGTAACTTTAACAAACTTAAGAAGCTTGATGAAAGAATGCTTAAAGCGTTCATACTTATTTTGGTGAAAATATCCCCAGCGGTATCAGAGATGTCGTTTATAGAAATTGTCGACAGACAGATGGACAAAAAGTGATTAGAATTATAGCTCATTTAAAACCTTTGGCAAGGTGAGCTTATAAGGCATAAAATGCCATACAAACAAATTATGAAAAAGGTATGACAGTAACTTAATATTTCAAAAATATTACAAATCTATACAATCTATTTGTACATTTATCTTATGTATTCATTTATGTTTTTACTTCTCTGCATGAATTCTTTAAAAAAAAATTAAAAGTTAAAAACTATCAAATAAATCTGTTTATCATTGTACCCAATGGGACAGACATCATAATTCATTATTTTGTAAACACTGTGTCTTTTATTGCATGCTCTAGACAAAAACTACCATAAATAGCAAAGGTGAAGGATTGAAAGACAAATAAAATAATATGACTGACACAAGCTGATCACATAATAACTCAAGCGCTTTTGGCTCATGAGAGCGAATAATAATGAACAATGAAATGAATCTAAACACATTTCTATCAATCATGATGAGAAAGCAGATTTCTTTCATTGATGGTTCACTTTTACATACTAGATTCTTAAATCAGTCACAGTAATTGTTGTCTTCCAACAAGAGCGTCACAATGTTGTTTGTCTGCATTTTCCTTTTTGTAAATACTTCCTTCTCATAACATATGTAGCAAATAATCTGTAAACTCCATTTAATTTCTCCATTATCATAGCAATATCAGTCGGGACAACAGCACATTTTCCGAAAAAAGTTCATGTGTATAACTGACATCTTATCAGCATGTAATTTTGAACTTCAGTATATGATTTTGTCTCTTGTTGTCCTCAGGTTTAAGGGATATAACTGTACCATTTATTTCCAGGTTTACTTTTCTTCCAACTGAGCTATATTATTCCATGTCTCACTTCTCAGCAATGTTCCATACCAGTTTATCACTGAAAAATAAATAAGTTTGCATGTATACACATTACATATAATATATACAAGAGGCCCATAGACTTTAACGGTCATCTGATTATCCAAAAAAACATTTGAATAAATGTATTCAATTGTAAAAAATAACGTTTTTTGTCAATTTCTCATAATTATAGATTTAGTAAAGTAGGGCCCACCCCCAGAGCCAAACTGTGAGACCCAGGGGCATATAATTCACAAATTTTATAAAGGATTTATAGTCATCAATAATCCTGCTCACAATTTGTTTCCGAGTGCTTCCTATAATAGTAAGAAGATTCTTAAAGTCTACCTTGAATTTGACTGTTTTTGGCCCAGCCTCTAAGACCTCATGCGGGTGGGGACCATGAAATACACATAGGTAATCACCGTCATGTCAGCAACAACAAATCACACCAAAGTACATTCACATAAGTCTATTCAGTCATAAGAAATAAGGTTTTTTGTTATTTTCTTTTCTGTACCATCATTTTCCACGAAAATATACATGTGGGACTATTTCAGACATCCCACTGGTTTATCGAGAGAAGTTACCCCCCTTGATATCGACTGTTTTTATCACTTACCTGGCTAAACCGTCATATTTGGTTTACATAGAAACATATAGGAGAAATTTAATTTTATCGTTATAACTTTTTCATTATTAAATTGCCAACCTGTTACAACGTCTAGTCATTAAGTTAAAAATATAACCTTTATTATGATAAAATAAAAATTTAAATAAGTTTATGCCTTCTTGCTTCCTTTTTTTGATTTTATAACAGTATATATGCTCCTTATATGTTCTATATAAAAAATACTCAAAACACGTTTTCGGCCACTTTTAATGTCTTATAAACCTTAGTTGTGATTGCTTGCCAACCTATTACAACGTATACGTTCATTGCATATAAAATTCTCTTTACGATGATATTTTTATATAGAAAATATGATAATTACATCTTGCTTCCATTTTGATTTGAAAATGAGACAAAATGTCATTCTGATTTATTTTCTGTATGCTCAATAGAGCGTACTATTGAACCCAATACAGCATATTACAGTACCCAATTAAATACAGCACATATGTCGCTCTATCAGCCGGCAGATGTTGGTCAGTCCCGACATATTTATATACACATGGTGATATTGCAAGTTATGTGTAGTTTAAAGTGTTGTTTTTATTTATGAATTTTACTTATATTCTAAAGAATAGATTTCTTTTATTTTCATATTTTAACTAAAGAACCTTGAAAAAGATTCCAATTCAAGTACATTTCTTTTGTAAACCAAAACGTTATTTAATGGTGTATTTCTTTCGCACAAATATATGTTTTAATGTCTTTGTTATGAAATAATTCAGTGGACATAGAAAGAAAATTAATAAAGATCAAAACCAGTGACTAAATAACAACAATACTTTACGCAAGGCATATTAATTAATTGAACAAAGAGATTTGATAATGTAATTGGTTGATAGGTATGTTAATACAGCATAATTAGCATATCATTGTTTTGAATTACTCAATTTAATGATTTTATTAAGATAATTTTAAAAATGCACAATAGTGCTCTTTTCTTCTTCAGCTTTTAATTCAAAACTTGGTTGATTGCAGCTTTTAGTATAAAGATTAGCAATATTTTACACAGAGCTTTATCGTGTAAAATAATTGTTCTTTACATTGATATGCATAAAGAATGAATGAATCAATCAATCTTATAATTCTTTAAGAATGACTTTGTACAAGTTTAAACGTTCATATAGATGTTTTGTTATATGCCGTGTATATAGATTAGACAAAAATAAAGATAATAACTATGAAATGAATGGTGTTTTGCGGAACGAAAATAAAATTATTTAATTATGTAAAGAAATATAAAGGTACTGAGATTTCTTCATTAAGTTTAGTCATCCGAAATAGATATTCTAACTGCAAACATGTTTCATTTTGTGTATTATTATGTTTGTTTTATAGACATCGCATTGATATCGTGTAATTAACTAAATACAAGTTTGTTATGATAAACCAATATCAAATGTTTATAAATATTACAGCATATTGAATTTAAACGTTTTCCTAAGATCAGTAAAGTAATATGTAAATCTAATAATCCTTGTACAAAAAAAACAGAGACCCCCCGCCCCGCGCCTGTCTGTTTTTCAAATCTCAAACAATGGAATAAGCCAGTGTTTATTTATGACCTTAATTACCGACTACCCCTGCCCGGAGGCAAAACTTGTAATTTTATTGGGGGGTAATAATATAATTTGTTAGGATGTAGTTAATTAATTATATTTCAACACAAGTTTGGCATCCCACATTTTTTTTAAAATTATCTATTTGATTTAACATAGATATTCAGATAAATTGATAACAAATTCAAATTTTATAAACAGATAATAGAACGGGAGGAAAAATGTTAGCGGTTTTCAAATGTATGTATTTCTCAATTATGCGATGACTTTATTAATTAAATGTATTGGTAATAATTCTTTAAACAACATAATATTTTTCTTAACTTACGTACAGTTTTAAGTTTATTTTTAAAAAAAAAAGATCTTCTCGTATATTGAAGTGGTATGCAAAACATATTAATCTGTTGTAACAATATAATCAATAAGATATTATAACACGAGGTTCTTAAAAGAAGTTGTTAAAAAAGAATTATGGTCAAGTACCGGTTTTGGCTTTATTAAAAACACATGCGCTAATATACAGATGTCTGTTTCAAACAAAATTTTATATAATTATATAACCGTAATAATTTTCTTTTAGAAACAACAACATAAAGTTTAAAATATCATTTGAATATCAGTGCACTTGTCCCGTTAACACAGAAAGAAATGAGCCTGACTATCAACCCTCGGGTCGTGAATTCGAATCCCCACCCGGCATTATTCTCTGTGAATAGTGGAGCGCTTAGTCCAGTGATAAAGCACCGAACCCATGATCGGAGGGTCGTGGATTCGATCCTCTGCTACGATTATGTGTGGTGTCCTTGAGCAAGACACCTTTTCCGCATATATTTAGTACTGGTCATACCCATGAAGACTTCTAGTATGATTTGCCTAAGTTGTAAGAACTTGTTTCACAATCGAAGAAAAATAAATAAGTTTAAAAAATAAAGACATTATGTGTCATTGTCATTCTGTCTCTTTTATAAGTTTATATAATCAATTAACCGTAATAATTTTATTTATTTATAATAACATAAAATAATCAATCTTTATCTATAATAAAATAAACTATTTCAAAGTATATCATAATTTGTAAAAAAATCATTAAAATCATTAAACTATGTTATATTTTTACACATTAAACTTTATCAAATGATTTCAGCGTTTAAGTCAAATTCAATAATTTCTTTTTTATACTACACATCAAAATCACCAAAACGCCCTTATCAAAACAAGGACATATATAAGACCTTGTCAAATTGTACCCGAGGGCATATATAACACGTCACGCATACTTAGTTTTAGTGCCAGAGCGGAACGATACCTGTATGTTTTATCGCGGTCTAAGGGAAGTAATTGGATTCATCTCCACTATCATCAAACTGCGCAGGAGCAGTTATCGGATAACTCTTGAGAAATGCCTGAAATAGTCCAGTATGAAAAAAGAAAACTAAAATTATTGTATAGGAAATAAAATGTATGAATGAACAAGGGGCCCAAGAGAGCCTGAATTGCTCTACTGGCAACAAATGGACAGATGTACATTTCAGAGAAAATGTTTATTTGTAAGTTTTGTTTCAACAAATCTTTTATGTGGACCACCATACAATGCTTCACGTAAAATATTTAAGCCTCGAGCTTTCAGAGAAAATGTATTTTAAAATTTCGCTTAAAATGTGCCTATATAAGCCTTGTGGTTATATAACAGTTAAACTACTGTGCAAGTTTTGTTAAGATTCAATGAAAAATGAAGGTGCTATCGCGTCTATATATTTTCCCTATGTAAAACAGTGACCCCTGTGTTAGCCTCAAATTTGAATCCACCAGAAATCTTTTAGGGAACAGCCATTCAATGTTACATGTAAAATATGTAAGGTCTAAGCCTTAATGAAGGTGCTATCATGTCTAAAAGAAAAAGGTTAACGGACGACAGAAAAAAAAAATTATCAGGACATAAGCCCTGTTGGCCTTTGACCAGTAGAAACCAGGGTTGTCAAAATGTTTCAAAGAATAAGTACTAAATTAAGAAGTAGCATTATCCAACTTGTGAGTGCCATCGGCAAGAAACAAGCGCCAATGGCGCAAGTGGGGGGGGGGGGGGGGGGTAGAGTACGAGAGGGGTGGTCCAAGTGGCCTCCGTCATGGAAAATTTTGAAATTTAGATTGCAGGAGATGGCTTTTCAGCCATTATGAGCTATATTCCAATCTTGAATTATGAATGAGTTTTCACTGGGTTTTTTTACATGAAAAAGTCAGCAATGTCTGAAATATAACTTCTGAAATAGAGCATACATCAAACAAGACGTATTGGCGATTTGAAACATATATGGGACATCATGTAGTAGATTGTAATCCCCCCACAATAAACCCTGAAACCCGAAAATGACTGACAACATGTGACAACAGACAAAGCGTTCCATTTTGAATTTTGAACTGTCCATCTAGCAAAAGGGACACATCTCAGACATTGGTTATCTGATTTGACTAGTTAAAGATATCAGTTTGATATATCGCTCAGTTAACTGACAGTCCTAGCTTAGGTAAACATCATGCACAAATTTTGACTTCTACCAGTTCTTAAATTGAACAAATGATTAACAATAAATCAAATACCTATCTATCCAGATGATATACCTCGATGTTTTGAATAAAATGGAGAGATTTAAGATGCAAATTTATTAATGAATTCAATACTGTATTTCATTTATAATACCAGGAATATTAATCAATACGGTAATTTTCCCTACCTTTTTCAAAGACATTGTCACTGGTGAGGCATTTTGGACCATTACAGCTAGATTACCAAGTCCATATAGAATTTGGGGGTCTTTTAAGATTTCTTCTTTTGTAAAACGCCTCCAGTTCCAGTGTAAGCTGTTAAAGCTGAAACAACAGATAATTTGTATACTACATGTATTAGCAAATTGTTTACTTTATATGACTGTTTACAGTTGATGATAACTTATTAAGCATTCAATCGAGAGAATAGTTTATAAACTTTGATACAACATTTTTAGACAATATGTCAGAAAAAATCACAAAAATTAACTTGAGGCTAAATGAATATAGTAAAACAGTGTTTTATCCAGCTCCAATTTTTGGGGGTCATTGAAGACCCACTGGCTAATAATCTTGGGGTAATTTTCAAAATCTGGGGGTCATCATTGACTAGTTTTAAACTTAATCAACTTGAATAAATACGAGGTGAAAATGACCTTTTTTACTTCAATAGTTTTACTTCACACACAAATTTTAAAATCAAAATTCCAACAAAAATAAACAACTTTAAAACACTTTAATTTTCAAACGAATGTTTCACTTCTGGCCCATCAAGTTACAACACCTGAAACTAGTTGTCTTTTCCTTCCCAACGACAGTTTTTATGATCATGGACACCGGGTCATCAACTTTTCAAATGTTATGGCCTCAGCTCGATCACCATTTAACCATTTAACCATTTAACTATTTATAATGAAAAACACTAAAATTACTTCAACATCTTATATTTCAGCTGAGCTTCATGTTTACCATTACTAAGCATTATACTCTTTTCTTTTTCCCAAAACCTTTTCTCTTCTGGTTCATAGCTAGACTCATTTTAGAGTAATTTTACCTTAAAATTATAACATTTTAATGGTAACTCAACAAAAATAAGTTTTTCAAAATAAATATAATTTTCTAAAAGATTATTTTCTTTTTTCCATAACCTTTTAAACGTCCGTTAAAGAAACATAAACGGCGTAAAAACATGGACCGGCCTATGTTTAAACTGGTAATAAAATGTTGCACATGCGCGTCTCGATACCTTACAGAAAACAAAATAAAAAGGTTTTCAGATAGAGTAACGTCAGTACATTTCAAACAACTTTCTTAAAATGTTTCACGATTTCCACATTTCATCTTTATATACAAACAACCTAAAACTGGGTATATATCAGTGCTATTGTTGCAGCATACGTTTATTTTTACGGATGTTATCTTCAAACTGTTATATATTGCTTCGCGAAAAATTATGTATGTGATCATAATCGTATATGCGATTGCATAAATATAGCGTTATTAACCAATTTGAGCGTTTACGTAACTTAGAAGAACCGCGTGACCAGGGTTTCCCTGAATCAGACCACGTGATCTGCCAAAACAGCTTTCATTGTAAAACTAACTCTGAAACCAGCTTGCCGAAACAAATATGCGTAATTAAAATTTTTGTATTGTTAAGGTTGCGTTATAGTGGACGCACTGAACAGGTTTGATTGCGTCAAATGAGACTTAATTGTGTCAAAAACACACGAAACACGCTCTGGAGAAAATACAGTATACTCTCTATTATATTATGACAAAACACCATCTGTTATGGTTTAAAATTCTTGTATTATTAAGAAATTATGTAAAATTGTACCGAAATGCGATATTTTCTAATTTTATGCCGCGAAAAAAATTCTCCCTCGTTTCCATCCAATCTCCTCATTTAGTTTAAACATATTTTATTTCTCAATATAAGTACATTTTACACAGTATTACAAGTGTATAAAATAATAGAAAAAGGATTAGAACGGAAGCATAATGCTTATGAAGTTCTTCTCATGCTTGTGGTGTAAATTCTAATATTAATGGCAACTCGTGTACTTCGTTTATAATATTTAACTGTTATTAACATTGACAATTGCAATTATTTAATTAAATATTTAGAATAGTTAAGTATTATTGAATAAATACTAAGTGAAATATGTATTAATCGTAGTCGATACCAGTAGTTAAATGGGCTCATACATATACACACTAGGACGAAAATGTACCATGACATACGATATCATAAGGGAAATATTTCTAAATAAAATTTTAAATCGAATATAGATGACATATAAAAATATTAAAAATATGAAAGTAATTTGGGGCGACATAGATGGGGTAGGGGGCAAGGACAAGTTGTTTTTAATATCATAGTTGAAGTTGAAGTGATCTACTAAAATCGTTTTGTGCTTTTAATATACGAATGTGCTGCATTAAAAATACGAATATTTGTTTTAAGTGAGACATTTTTATCTTCATAAAGAAGATTTTTTAGGTTAATAATTGAAATATTACATAGTGCGTTTCGTAATAGATGCCTCGCTTCATAATATTTATTACAGTGAAAGAAAAAATGTTGAGCGTATTCAACGTTGCCACAGGAGCACAGAGAAGACTCTGACATATTTTTTGTAAATAGATCATAAATGAGAGAACTGCACTTAGTTCGGAGTCTCGTATGCAGAATTTGAATACTTCTTTCGCCGAAATAGTAGTATTCTGGTACGTTTCTAGCATTGCGGTTCAGCATATATTTAAATTCACAAACTGTTTTTGCATCTTTTATTTCATCTGTGAGAGTGTTCCTTTCCCGTATAGAAGAAGGAAGGAAAGAATCATAATGGTAATTAGAGCGCGTATTTAGCTTTTGGATATTATTGGAGTTTCTAAGATTATACCTGGAGATGTCAACAACAATCGTTGGTAACAGCCCGGAAAGGAAATCGGGAGTTAAGTGGTATTTCATTTTGTAAAGTAAAGCAAGTTTATGTTTCCGACGTCTATTCCCAAGTGATTCCCATTTAGTTTCATTATATAGTTGTTCGAGAGATACAAGCTTGGCTGTTCCTGTCACTATTCTTGCAGCTTCATTTTGGATTAAGTCTTACTTATTTTTCTCATATTGAGTGCAATTATCGAATAGTATATCTTCATATTCTAGAAGGGGTCTTATAAATGATGTATATATAGAGTTTCTAATGCTTTCCTATCAAGACTGTATTTAATTTTTTTCATGATATTTATTCTGTTCCGTGCTTTTGTTTTTATATAATCAATATGTTTATGCCATGATAAGCCGTTTGACAGGAACACACCAAGCTGTTTGTGATCGTCTACTTCGATTATCATATGATTATTCATAAAAAACTGGTAGATGGTTTATTAAATTGACCTTGCATGAAATCAAGAGAGATTCTGTTTTTAAGGGGTTAAATTTGACAAGCCATTTATCTGCCCAATTAGATATTTTAACAAGTCGGAATTTAGAGTAGTTGCAGCTTGAATAGGGTTATCTACTATAATAAAAATACCTTTGCCATCTGCTAAAAGACGAATGTTTGAATTGATATCATCTACGATGTCATTTATATATAGAAGAAACAATAGTGGTTCCAATACAGAGCCTTGGGGTACACTGGCCTTAATGTTATTCCAATCAGATTGGACACCTGTTATTACAACGCGTTGTTTTCTATCACTAAGGTAGTGTTCAAACCAATTTAAAAGATTTCCTGTGATACCAGCAGCCTTTAATTTTACAATTAGTCCTTTGTGCCAAACACGATCAAAGGTTTTGCTGATATCACAGAAAATCGCCCTTTTTTCTTTGCCAGAATCAAGTGCATCGCAGATGAAATTATATAAGTATGCAAGCTGATTTATGGTACTGTCACCATAAACAAATCCAGATTGCATTTTTGTTAGTATATCATTGTCACGAAAGAAGTTGAATACATTTTTAAATATATTTTTTTTCAAAAACTTTCTCAATTGTACAGAGTAGAGAAATTGGTCTATAGTTAAAAACGAAAGACTTGTCACCACCTTTGAATATCGTACAGAAATTTGCTTCCTTACCTATATTAGGATTAATTCATTCGCGTAAGGAGTGATTGAAAAGAGAACATAAGGGGTTTGAGAGTTCATTTGCCAATTCTCGAATGATACGATTATTTATTGCGTCAGGACCTACAGCTTGACCTAGTGGTAGAGTTACTAATATTTGTTTGACTTCAAATGGTGATAAAACGATAGAGTCAAGATGATTATCTGTGGAAGTAATTAAGACCGGGATTTGAACATTGTTCTCATTTATCATTGTTTGGTCTCGGAAGAAGTTATTTAATACATTAGCCTTATCAAAATCATCCGTTGTTAAATAGTCACCAGACTGTAGAGGTGGTGTGCATTCTTTTTGGTTTGTTGAAATGAGTGATTTTAGTGTTTGCCACCATTTCTTGAAAGACTTGTGTTCGGTTTTAAGTGTATTATATAAATGATTAAAATGTGCATTTTTATTTGTACGAATAGAGTTAATTGTTTCATTCCTAAGTCTACGAAATTTCGCCCAGTGAGCTAATAAGTTACTATGCTTGGCTTTACGATAGGCACGCTTCCTCTTGCGAATCATACGTTTTATGGAAGTAGTAATCCATGGGAGGTCAAATGGTTTGATTCGAACAAGTTTGTTAGGAATACTCTGTTTAGAAAGAGTTATTATATGTTCTGTTATGTTGGTTGCATGTACATTGGTGTCATTGTCATAGTGTGTGATCAAATTTGTATTTTGAGCTAAATTTCGCAATTTGTCATAATCACCTTTATCAAAACTCCATCTATGTCTAGTGAATGATTTTGTTAGATATTTTTTTAAAGTTAAGAATACCATTAACAGGACAATGAAATCTTACATCCTGCTGAAGTAATGGTTTTCCTACACCACTTGCCAATGAACTATCTTTTTTTGCTTACTAAATTCACATCAATAATTGAAGATGAATTTTCTGTAAAATTGGTTAGTTCATTTATACACTGATATAATGAAAATTGCTGACAAATAGACATCAGTTTCCTACAAGAGTTAGAGTTATTCATATTTAGGTTAAAATCACCTGTAATAATAATAATATATTGTATGTTTGTGTCTAGTGCAAGGTGGATAGAATTTTCAATTAATGTATGGTGGTGTATGTCTGTGTTAGGGGGTCTGTAATACAGTCCAAATATTATATGTTTATGTTTGATTACAATTTCGATCCATATAAATTCAATTGCATGGGGTTCAAGGTCCTTGCTACGTTTTATTCTACAGAATTCTTTACATAAAACAACACACCAATATGACTGTCATCAGCTCGATCTTTTCTCTCGGGATTTGAAAAGGAATCACAATTAAGGTCATGAGATGATATTGTTTGGTTGAGCCAAGTTTCTGAAAAAGCCAGAATATCAAAATCACTTAGTTCGGTACGTAGAATTTCAAGTTTGTTGTAAATGCTTTGGACATTGTAATGAACGAATGACAAGTGTTTTGACAGTGTCTACTGAATTAATCGCAGAGTAAGAAAATGAGGAAGTTGTACTAGAATTTGACGTCAAGACTGGGCCGGGGTTAGGGTGCCCATCTCCTGATAATAGAACTATACAAATAACCAAGCTGTACATATTACACCAAAGGTAACATGCATGCACTGATGTAAGAATACAGCATTGTCGTAATGCACAACACTTAACGGGTAATTCTTTGATATGTTAAAACCATGAACTCGGTTTAATTTTAGTGTTGCACGCGCATGAATATCATACAGTGTCGTGTAAAGTTTAACGTCAGAGTTGTAGACCGATAATAAGACCCATGTAGTAAAAAACAATGGACATAGATTCAGCTGGAAATTCTACAAGACGGCAACCGTACTCTTGATTGAGGTTTTCATGATATCTTTAACAGTAGTAACAAAAACAAGACGGTTGCCAGTATGATACCATTTCTTGGCTTCAAGATGGTAACAATGTAGCGGAATTCAAATGCCGTATGTCCCCAGTTCCCATGTGTCGTTCCAAGAGTATTCAAAAATTGAAAAATATTAAGAAACTTAGAAAAGTTAAGATGCATGAAGAGAGTATGTAAAAGAAGGTTATTCATTATATATTGAACAATAAATAAATGTAAGGATAGGTTTTAAATGATAGTGGTTAAAGCGATCCAGATGAGAAGATACTCGTACATTTAAAGACATGTCAGAATAAATATGTTACTAAGAAGCATATAGAAAGGCAAGAAGATAACACAAATATACATAAGCCTGGTATTTACACTTTGTACAATAATGATTATGATACAACGAACCACATCCCAGCAAACATTTTTTTATGTTAGTAGACATAGTGCAGGCTGAATACCAACAACATGTATACAAGCAGTATATGTAGGTAGACATAACACTGGTTGTATACAAGTAGTATATGTAAGTAGACATAGTGCAGGCTGAAAACCAGCAACATGTTAGCAAGAAGTATATGTAGGTAGACGTAACTCTGGTTGTATACAAGTAGTATATGTAAGTAGACATAGTGCAGGCTGAATACCAACAGCATGTTTACAAGAAGTATATGTATGTAGACATAACACTGGTTGTATACAAGTAGTATATATAAGTAGGCATAGTGCAGGCTGAATACCAACAACATATTAGCAAGTAGTATATGTAGGTAGACGAAACACTATTTATATACAAGAAGTATATGTTAGTAAACATAGTGCAGGCTGAATGACAAAACATGTATACAAGCAGTATATGTATGTAGACATAACACTGGTTGTATACAGGTAGTATATATAAGTAGACATAGTGCAGGCTGAATACCAACAACATGTTAACAAGTAGTATATGTAGGTAGGCGTAACACTGGTTGTATACAGGTAGTATATGTAAGTAGACATAGTGCAGACTGAATACCAATAACATGTATACAAATAGTATATGTAGGTAGACGTAACACTGGTTGTATACAGGTAGTATATGTAAGTAGATATAGAGCAGGCTGAATGACAAAACATGTATACAAGCAGTATATGTATGTAGACATAACACTGGTTGTATACAAGTAGTATATGGAAATAGACATAGTATAGGCTGAATACCAACAACATGTTAACAAGTGGTATATGTAGGTAGACGTAGCACTGGTTGTATACAGGTAGTATATGTAAAAAGACATAGTGCAGGCTGAATGACAAAACATGTATACAAGCAGTATATGTATGTAGACATAACACTGGTTGTATAAAAGTAGTATATGTAAGTAGACATAGTGCAGGC
Organism: Panopea generosa; assembly: GCA_029582155.1. Taxonomy (NCBI): domain Eukaryota; kingdom Metazoa; phylum Mollusca; class Bivalvia; order Adapedonta; family Hiatellidae; genus Panopea; species Panopea generosa. The sequence goes on along the minus strand of CM055904.1, from coordinate 917,455 downwards.
TGAATACCAACAACATGTTAACAAGTAGTATATGTAGGTAGACGTAACACTGATTGTATACAGGTAGTATATGTAAGTAGACATAGTGCAGGCTGAATACCAACAACATGTTAACGAGTAGTATATGTAGGTAGCCGTAACACTGGTTGTATACAAGTAGTATATGTAAGTAGACATAGTGCAGGCTGAAAACCAACAACATGTTAACAAGTAGTATATGTAGGTAGACGTAACACTGGTTGTATACAAGTAGTATATGTAAGTAGTCATAGTGCAGGCTGAATACCAACAACATGTATACAAGAAGTATATGTATGTAGACATAACACTGGTTGTATACAGGTAGTATATGTGAGTAGACATAGTGCAGGCTGAATACCAACAACATGTATACAAATAGTATAAGTAGGTAGACATAACACTGCTTGTATACAAGTAGTATACTAAATAGACATAGTGCAGGCTGAATACCAGCAACATGTTAACAAGTAGTATATGTAGGTAGACATAACACTGGCTGTATACAAGTAGTATATGTAGGTGCACAAAGTGCTGGTTGTATACCAACAGCATGTAGCACTGGTTTGGTTGTATACCAACATAACACATTCAAGAAGTATATGTATACCAACAAACCACATTCAAATAGTATATGCATACAATAAAACCACATACAAGTAGTGTTTATTAATATATTCATTCAAAAATCTTCCTCAAGGAAGTAACCATATTACACAAGTTCAATTTATTTCACTCAACATTCAATCCTCGGCCACACGACCCCCATCAAAAACTGAAAATTCAATACCGCATCCAGGCTACGTCCATTTTCCTATAAATTATAGGAAAATGGACGTTACCCAGCCGCAACACTAAACCTCCAATCCTCGATAAAGGCCAGGCGGCCGAAAACTAAATACCGAGCGAATCAAATGAACCCGTGTAACATTCAAGTAGTATATGTATACCAACACATCACATTCAAGTAGTATATGTATACCAACAAACCACATTCAAGTAGTATATGTATACAAAGAAAACACATTCAAGTAATATATAAATACCAACAAATCACATAAAAAATAGTATATGTATACCAACAAACCACATTAAAAAAATATATGTATACCAACAAACCACATTCAAGTAGTATATGTATACCATAAAACCACATTCAAGTAGTTGTGCATACAAACAAACATTCGAGTAGTATATGTATACCAACAATCCACATTCTAGTAGTATATGTACACCAATAAAACACATTCAAATAGTATATGTAAGTAGACATAGCACTTGCTTCGTTGTATACCAACAGAACACATTCCAGTAGTATATGTATACCAACAATCCACATTCAAGAAGTATATGTATACCAACAAACCACATTCAAGTAATATATATGTATACCAACAAACCTTATTCATGTAGTATATGTATACCAACAAACCACATTCAAGTAGTATATGTAAGTAGACATAGCACGGGTTGTATACATACATTCGAGTAGACAAAGTGTTGATTGTATACTTACAGCACCTGGTCAAGTAATATATGTAAAATGACAAAATGATAGTTTTATACAAACAACAACACTCTGATAGCGAATATTGGAAATTGATAATCAATTAAAACTGTATTAGGAATATTTGTACATTTAAGGTAGCCAATGCATCAATACATTAAGTTAATCTTTTGTATAAATAACAACATATAAAGTCTACAAATATTTGTAACTTGTTGGTCACCGTGCGTTGAGACCGGGTTACGGCGGAGTGCACGTTAATAATAGAACACAATGTAAATAACAAACACGGGAAATCAGCCTACACTTTTCTAAATCGTAAAAGTACAATCGTAGCAAACTACAAAAAAAAGCTAGGCAATGTCTGTTGTATTGCTCGACTGATAGTGGCAAAAGTTAATGTGTGACAAGATCAGCCTCCACTATAACTCTGTGTACTACAGAGTTATTATCCTTGACCAGCACTGTTCCGTCAGAGGTCCAGGCACCCAGAAGACGCTTCGTCTTAACAAGACAGCGAGCCTTGTATAAAAGGTTGTTCCTGTGTCTTGTCAAATCCTCATTGATGTAGACACCCTTGTACCCACGATCCTTGGCAAGCGTTCGGGCACGATAGAACCGCTGGCGATTTCTATACGAAGTGAACCGGACAATGATTGCTCTGGGCTTCGAACCCGTAGATGGTTTGCCAACTCGATGCGATCTGCCAATGTCACGGATATCGAGATCTACTTCTAAGGCAGTGGCCATATCCATAATTTTGTTGTCAGTTGACTCATTAGGCGATTCCTCGATTCCTGTGATACGCACACAGTTACGCCTGCTGTATTGTTCGGAAGCATCCGCTTCAGCCTCAAGATAAGTTATTCTAGCCTTTATAATGTCAGTCTCTGCTCTCAGGGATTTCATTTCGTTCCACAGGGCCTTTGCTACACCATCGACAATGTTGTTGACGATGGCCTCCAGTTTCCCCTCAAATGTCCCTTTCAGAATGTCTGCAATTTTATCAATGTCTTAGTCACCGAGGACAATTTTGTTTACTACTTCAGGGGAAGCTTCCATATCCGACATGTCTGAAGCGTAGTTTAGTTTATTTTTTTTAATGTTAAACTGTTCAAATGGAGAAGACAGTTCTCTTTTTTTCTTTTCGATTATTGGTGTTGACGTGACCGGACTACTCATAATATCACACCTTAATTGTTTTGAGCACTATACCTCTCATTAAATGACGCGAGAGTCCGAGCAAGACTGCATTAACTTGTTGACATTTGAGCGTTCGTCAGTGGCAATGTTTTCAATCACTATATCAGAGCAATACTACTCTAACTGCTTGGAAACAATAGGTTCCAAGTTTAGTTAGTTTAAATGCTTATTACACAAATTCATTCACTGCAATTACCACCGAGTGATCCTTATAGCACTGTACAAATTGTCAAACCTTCATATTCCTCGAATTAGAACATAGTAGATGCTTATTTTCAGCTATAGATAAAATTTACAAACTGATCACCATCTTGTTACGTGACATCACTAAAACCCACTTGCCGAAACAAATCTGTGTAGTTTGAATTTCTGTATATTTAATGTTGCGTCATAGTGGACACAATGAACAAACTTGACTTCGTCAAATGAGATTCAATTGCGTCACAAACACAAGAAACGCGCTCTGAAGAAAACACTGATAAAGAATAAAAAATCCTTTGATATTGCCTTTAAGTCTAGTAATCGAGGTAATAAGCAGGACTGTGATCTACTGAAGTTTCACAACAATCCGTTCAGTGGCTAACTATATTCCGGCTGTCTAAATTAACATTTGTTTATTCAATGTTTTCTAGATATTGAGACAAAATTTAATCCGAAATCATTGTTTTATTTACCTGCTAAATGTCCCGTGGTTTCTCCCTTCACACCAGATATGTCTTTAAGAAGTGTTCTACCTTTCCATTATTTACCATATATTGTATAGCTATCCAAACGCTATATCAAGATAGTGCCTGTGCCACTGGCTGGAAAATTGCCTGTGCATGGTCCCAGTTCAATATATCAATTCAGATGGCAAGAAATTCTTTACATTGTCTCGAGTTAAAATATTTAAGAAATAGCAAGATGTCACCATACAATGAACATAAGAACATGTTCTAAAAATAATATTGCAAACTACAATTATAATTATTGAACATACAAAGTAACAGTGGGTCGGGTAAGGTTTATGGTTTAAACTGAAAATATTTCCAGTTCCACAAGTTGCATAGCGTACTGATGTATATCTATAGCTACATTGATATACATAAACATACGCTAACCGCTAAATCATTAAAAACTACGAGTATTGTTAAATTTGGCAGATTATAAACTCATAAAATTTGTTCTCTGTGCGTTCACAACAAGGGAAGTAACTCTAGCACACAAATCAATTTTCGTCCTAAAGATGTTCACCCCCTTTTGTTAGAAAAAAAAAATATTGTTGTAGATAAAATAATTGAAAATATATATGAAAACTTTACACATGATTTACATTTAATTTTAAAAATACCTATACATTCTTGTACTTACCTTGTTTTTCTTTAAAGGTGAGTGACTTCATCAATTTTGGTTGATTAATTATTTTCTATGTATTGATTTATATGCAAAAGTTTATAGAAGTAGGTAATACTTGACATTTAGATATATTATTTAATCCATATGATCTTCATATAGGACCTCTATTTCACAAAAGGAAATAAAAGATGCCGTTATTTTTGACAGCTTCACAAAAACCAGATCTTGTAATATATATAAAATTAAGAATATTTTATACTTTATTTCAGTTGTGAAGCTGTTTCAACAGTTACATTCGAGTATGCCAGCAATGTAAAGTATGAAGAGGAGGACTAATTAAATATTGGACATGATACAACACTCAATTAATTTGAAACTACCTAGATGGTGTCTATTTGGATTATTATTATATTGTGGCTATACTACAGAAGAAAACCAATAAAATATTGGGAAAATATTGCCGGTTCCTTTTATATCTCGTGTCAGCTGTGATAATTTATCAGTTATACATGTAAATAAAATTTTGATTAAACACATGTATGACACACATATGTTTACATATGGTTTTGTTAACATATATGAAAAATTTGTAACATGGATTTTTGTCCTAAGTGCTTTTGGAGATTTTAGCGCATGTTTAACATATTTTAAATGTATGAATCGAAACGCATATGACAAACGTATGTTTCACATGTGTTTAACATATCTTGATGTAAACGTATGTTTTACATATGTTTTTGATTGTCAGACATGTATTTATGATTCTCGTACATAAATTGGACCCTGCATCCGGCTCTGCTAGTGATATTTCCAAAATAGTGAGTGCTATGTTCTTTAGAGCATTTAAGCGCAATAATTATATATTCATTTTAACGTATGTTAAATATATGAATTGAATCACGTATGACAAACGTACGTTTAACATGCGTTTAACATATGTTTCTGTAAACGTATGTTTAACGTGCGTTTCTGATTATCATATGTTTCTCTACGTATGTTAAACGTACGTATTGAAACGTCTTTTGGTAGGAAATAAATAAACATAAAACACTGAAATAAAATAGACAAAAGCTTCTCCTTCATATGTCCGGAGTATTCATAGGAGATAAAAGTGGTGTGAGCCCTACATAATTTGTTATATGATCAATTGTACAATAGAACCAGTCAGATGGTGTGTATTATAAACATAGAAAACTATGTTTCCGATATATACAATGAATACATTCATATATATTGCAATATATAAATCGGAAAGATCATTGTGTTTAGCTCGCTCTCTCTCTCTCTCTCTCTCTCTCTCTCTCTCTCTCTTAAATTTGACTTTTGCCCATTGACCAAAACCTTGTAAATCAACGAACTCATGGAGTCTGCAGTCATTTTCTAAAGTTGCCATCTTGATGATTTCTGTGATTGGCACGTGTTTATCAGGAAGAAAAAATCTTAAAAAAGGAATACATTTTATCACATCATTTTGCATTATTCTCTGTAATAAAACGTGGTAAGATAAAATGTTGCATTATTCTCTGCAGTAAAGCGGGTTAAAGTAAACTTTTGCATTATTTTCTGCAATAAAGCGGGGTAAGATAAAAATTGTGCATTATTCTCTGCAATAAAGCGGGGTAAGATAAACTTTTGCATTATTCTCTGTAATAAAGCGGGGTAAGATAAACTTTTGCATTAATCTATGCAATAAAACTGGGTAAGATAAAATTTTGAATTATTCTATGCAATAAAACAGGGTAAGAGAAACTCTGCATTATTTTCTGCATTAAAGCGGGGTAATAAAACTTTTGCTTTATCGACAGGGAATGTTTATCTTGCAGCAAGACACAAATTGATGACGTCATTTTTTTCCGTTGTGTTAACCCCATGTTTAAAAACATTTTGCCGTTAATAAAGTATGTCAATAAATGTAAATAACAATTATACCAGTGTCGAACCGCTTCTAAAAAATCATTTTTTGTGTAAATGTCATCAATCAAACTTTCAGCGCATTTACTGCAGACGCATTCACACATCTGCTGGACCAAAATCAGATAAAAATAGACCAAACACGCAAATAATGACATGATAAGTAAAATACTCTGATATTGTCTGATAGTTTGAAATTCATCAGATTTTTTCGACAAAATTAAGAACTTGATTAGGGTCGTGCCTAATGTTTATTTCTACATCACATGACAAAGTTTAGATTATAGGGCACTCAGGAACATTCTCTATACCTCACATTTCATAAGACATTTTCGAAATTCTTATTTCTTTCTTTTCGAAAACAACTCCTGTTTAAAACATCTCTTTAACAAACCTACATTGCCTCCCTTTTATATTGATGTGACTTTGTATGATCCAAGATCGTTACCAATTTTAGTCTTACTTTGTTAAACATTTCAAGCTTATAAATAACATGTTATGACGCGTTGACTCAGTAGCGTAATATATACATGCAGTTGGGTGGTGCTAAGTTACTTATATTCCCCTTGATTTGCAACAATCAAAAGAGATTCGGGACCTGTTTCATTAACGTTCTAGTCTTGATCATCGCCGACGCTAGCAATATCAAAAGACAAACGTATTGGCAATTTGTGCAGAAGAAACGTTTTCATGAATGTTAAAGATCTGATTGGCTAAGACAAACAAATCTCTACAACGGTAATGTTTTAATAAATTTTAAAAATATTCATTCCTACAGAAACCATTGCAGTTATCTTGTACAAGACTTCGTCAAATAAAAAAATAAATATCTAAACGATAAAATCGAAATCTCCGAGGTAGTTAGATTGTTTAAATAAACCATTCATAAATTTTACTTGGATACCGTTACATTTTTTCAACAGTGGAAGCCTTATAATTTTTGTTTTCTAAAATTTGCAAAAATACTGCGAAACGTTCCTTAATGTCACAAATTGCTCGTACACAATTTTAAGACTTACGAAGGTTAGCGGAACGGGCCCAAGGAAATCACTTCAAATTTATCTGGCGAATGTAACTGAAACAAGACATGTTACAAATGTTAAAATCGTACCGAAACATTATAAATATAATTATATCTTGTACATTTGTTTACAGACAGAGAAGACAGCTTTATTGACGCTAGATGGACAACGACTAGGTTTGTTTATTAAAACTGTAAAGTTACATGTTACAAGTAATGAATAAATAAAAGCATCAATGTCAATACTTAGTTGTTGTTTGTGCAACCACGTGTTGATGATGTATCTATTAATGTTGAACCCGTCTTCTCCAAATTGGAATATAACCGTTAATCTATGCAGGGACGTAGGAATCTTCATGGGGCGAATCCAGGATTTCAGGTTAGAGAGGGCGTACTTTGGGGGTGCAACACATAATCTGAACTGGTATACGTTTTTCAGTAGAAATATTGTGAATAATAATAAAATATGGAAGTTTAAGAGGGCGTAAGCAGGATGTTTTAAAAAGTATATCCGCGTTTGTGTTGTGTCGGATTGATCATTTCAATTAGATCTATATATTTTATTGTTGTTTATATGTGTATGGTTCAAGGATATCAATTGAGTGATGGAAACAATAGTGGCCAGAAAAATGCCCCCATATTCCATGCATGTCGTAAGAGGCGACATATTGAATATTGGTTATAGTTTGCTAAACATTTTCAGTTTTGTAGGTTTTTGGTACATTCTTCACGTGGATCCACGTACGTGTCTTATTAAATTTGTATCTAAATTCATTGTTTTTGTACACAGAGTGAGCCTCTTTATTTAACGGAAAAACTCACTTTAACACGTCAATACTCCATGAGGCCATCAAACATATTTACACTTTTCACATCAATGCGTTAGAAAACACACTCTCATGAAAAATAAAACAAATGTAGTATTTGAGGTAGTTCACCGATTTTAGGTACAAGAAAACAAAATATAAATGTATTTTTGACAATACACATTAAGGTTAGATGGAGTTCATCAATTGTTTTAAATGAATATCAGTATTTAGAAGAAATATATCACTAAGATACGACGGAGCAAGGTTATTGAACGCTTTATTCATACGAATGCCTTTGGTAGTTTACTTCTTTTAAGTTCTGCAAACAGTTCAACACAACGTATGTTAAATATTTGATTAAGTTTGCATTTTAAAATTCCCGAACTAGCCTCAACTGAGAATTGAATCAAAGTAGAGTCTCCGGGTCTTGAAGAATTCTTACCAAAAGACTACGGCCACTTCTGAAGATCACCATAGCTACATTCTTAAAGTAGCATTTGAAATTGTATGGACTGACACGTATGCCCAAAATAATTATTTTGCTGCTTAAATGCATGGAGAGTGTGTCTTGAATCTTTCTTTCTGTTATTTTAACCTGATGGTACGACGTTAAACCACAAACTTCTCAGTCAAGGTTAAATCAACTTTAATCAGTAAATAACGAAGTACACTCAAAACGTTACGCTCTGTTTGGTGGGATAATTATTTTATTATTTATTTTTCCTTTTCTTTTCGTAATATGAATCTACATTATAATGATGTGTGCCCCCTAAATGAGCCCCCTAAAAACGAGGACACTAGTAATCCAAGAACACTATTTGGTTGGTTCATGAAAAAAAAAAATTATTTTTAGAAAGGTAGCCATTTTGAATTTTAGATAACAAACAATCTTATGTTTGGTGTCACATACATGTAACACTTCCGCAGTTGCATAGATTAAAGAACTCGAATTATCAAACACACAATTTTTATTCCGTAATTCTACAACGAGTGTGTTCTGATATAAAACCAAGTTCCATAAATTTTAGATATACAAAAGGTTATTAAATTTGACTTAAATATTTAAAAT